>SJYC01104867.1:0-34320 GCA_006408675.1 Madoqua kirkii
TGCAAAGAGTCGGACACAATGGAGAGATTTTCACTTTTAGACAGTACAGTGAAGCCTGGCGTGCGGCACCGCATGGGGATGCAAACAGTCGGACACGACTGGGCGTCGGAACAACATTAGACGATACTGCTGGGAATTATATGACCTCAAGCTGCTTTTTTTCCAATTTATGTTTTTTTGTGACTATTTCCAGAAAGCCTAATGATACACTCCAAATAGACGGGTTCAGTGTTGAGGTAGAAAAGGATGACCCCTACTTCCTCCTAGAACATCTTGGCACTTGGGTGTCTGCCACGCCTCACCCCTCAGCTGATCTCTAAGTTCAGGTCAGCTCTGAGTGACTCTGAGACTGTAACTCTTTTTCCATCTTACCTCCTCTACTCAAAACTCCATCTTAAATGTGGAGGGTAAATAAATTATTTATTCCCTCATTGCTTCTTTGTGTGTGAAGACAAGAGGTGCATACGTGCTAAGTCGCTTCAGTCAGGTCTGACTCTTTGTGACCCTATGGACTGTAGCCCACCAGGCTCCTCTGTCCATGGGATTCTCCAGTCAAGGATACTAGAGTGGGTTGCTGTGCCCTCCTCCAGGGACCCTCCTGACCCAGGGGTCAAAGCTGTATCTCCTTGTGTCTCCTGCATTGGCAGGCGGGTTCTTTACCACTGGAGCTACCTGGGAAGGCCTAGAAGACAAGAGGACCCATAGTGTTTACAGGGATTCTAGTCTCTCCCTTGGAATAAGAATATTTTGATACAATTTCAAATTTATCATCGCAAGAATTCCCATAAGCCCTTTAAACGAGCTTTATCCATTTACATTTTGACCTGTTTCTCTCTCCTTCTCTCTCCTCTGTTGCCATCTTTTCTCTTTGTCTCTGCTCCTCGCCCCCACCCCCCACCACCCACTTCTTTGTCCTTCCCCTGGCTCTCTGTCTTCCTCTCATTCATGAAGCTGATAACTTGTTACTCCTGTTTGCTAGAGTTCTCGTCAAGCCTCAATTCCTGCTATACTTAGCTGAGACTGAGCAAGAACGCTTTTCAACTCCACTGCTCCCCCACGCCAGTGGCTGCCAACCCTGATGGCATGTTAGAGTCACCCGGGTGATGGGGGCAGCGTCCAGGCATTAGGATCCATCATTACATTCTCCAGGTGTTTCCAATATGCACCTGAGCTTGAGGACCACTGAACCAGAAGTTGCATTGCTCTTAACCAGTCAGCTTCCTGGATGAGCAGGAATCCCACTCTGACTTCACATGATGCAGCGACAGCACAAGGGCTGACCAGTCCGAGTGAACACAGCAACAGGGAGCCCTGGAAGCTCCCTGAATTCCAAGAGCTAGACTTTTAGTTGCTAGATTGTGAGGACGTGTGGGGATCTCAGAGAAGGGGTGCACGTAGGGGACTCAGGGAAGTGGCTACTTACCAAACATCACTCAAAAAATAAATAGCATTGAAACATGTATATTGTCATATGTGAAACAGATCACCAGCCCAGGTTTGATGCATGAGGCAGGGTGCTCGGGGCTGGTGCACTGGGATAACCCTGAGGGATGGGATGGGGAGGGAGGTGGGAGGGGGGTTCAGGATGGGGAACACATGTACACCCATGGCTGATTCATGTCAATATATGGCAAAAACCACTACAATGTTGTAATTAGCCTCCAATTAAAATACATTAATTAATTTAAAAAATAGGAAAGAAAGAAGAGCCCTTATAATGCTAAGTAACAAATACAGAAAAAATGTGGTTAGAAAATCACCATTTAATAAATTCATAATAATAATTGAATTAGATAAGCATCATCGATAGATGATGATAAAAACTAGTAGAAGAGGAGCCAGTTAGCTACATAGCCTCAGAGTATCTCCGCATAATAGAGCTATTCATTCTGATGAGAAAAAGCTGTAGCTTTCCCAGGCAAAGGACTGAGATCCACCACTTCAACCAAGTCGGCCAGCTGGCATCACCAACCATGAACAAACGTCACTTACTTCCTGGCAGGAGTACCAGGAAGGATATAACATCAATTCTATGTTATATCTGTCCAAGAAATATACAGCTTTAATATAATCATGAGAAAGTATTAGACAAACCCCCAATGAGGAGTATTCTACAAAGATCTGACTTGTAATCATCAAAATCAAAGAAGAAAAAGAGGGGCTGAGGGATAGTTCCACAGTAGAGAAGACTGAAAAACAAATAAAAATTCTATTAAGCAAATGCAACGTGTGCTCCCTGTCATTATTCTTGTTTAGTTTTTTTTTTTTTTTTCCTTTTTCAAAATGTTTTTGGCTGTGCCACTAGACATGCAGGATCTTAGTTTCCCAATCAGGGATTGAACCCATGTCCAGGTCAGTGGACACCCACTGGACTGCCAGGGAAGTCCGTGTTTAGTGTTCTTTATAAAGAACATTATTGGGACAATTGGTAAAATTTGACTAACATCTCTGCATCATATGGTGGCACTGTATGAGCATCAGCTTTCTGACTTGTCTGATTATATTGTGATTATGTGAGAATATGTCCTCATGTTTTAGGAAATTTATACTAAAGCATTTTGTGATGTTGAGACATTGTGTCTACAACTCTCAAATTATACACGTGTGTGTGTGTGAAAGAGAGTAAATATGGTACATAATTTACAATTTGTGGATGATATTTGGGAAAACTGGGTGAAAAGGATAGTGAAGGTCTTTAGCTATTTTTGCAACTTTTCTCCAAGCTTATTTCAAAACAAAAATGTTAATTTTTAAAAAAGAAATAAGCATGAGATCTATACAAAGAGAGTATGAAAATGAAGCAAAAAAATTTTTAAGATGCATAGTTACCTAGAAAAAAATTCAATTTAGAAAAATGTCAGCTTTTCTAAGCAAGAGATTTTGACTACTGTGAGAAAAAGTTTTAAAAGATATAAGAACACTCGAGGGATTATGTAATCATCATAATAAAACTTTGTATAGTGTTTTACAGAATGAAAATGCATTTCCAATGTTGACTCAACCTCGTAGATGAGGAAGCTGAGACAAGTAAAAGACAATGGTGTCCACTGGAAGCAGTTGACCCTGCACCAGTCTGTACAGGTGGTGCTTCCAAGAACGGGTCCAGTGAAGGCGACCGTGTGTTTTAGATGTAAGCATAGGTGTCATCTTAAGACTATGATGACTAAGGCTTCGTCAAAGCTTAAGACTCAGCAGCAGCAAGCCAGTGTTTTTTTTCACCCCTTGCCTCTCCCAGTTTCTAAACCTGGTTCCAGGACCACACCTTGTGCATGGACTGGGTTTCAATTCTCAGGTTTCTCCAAATGTCTGCAGTAAGGCCAGATTGGTTTTTTTTCCTGTTTTTGTTGTTGCTGCTTACACGATCATGATTTTTTTATTTTATTAAAAACTTTATTTTTTATTGGTATCTAGTTGATTAACAGTCATATGTTAATTTCGGGTATACTGCAAAGTGATTCAATTATACATATGCATGTATCTATTCTTTGAAAAATTCTTTTCCCATTCAGGTTGTTCAAGAATACTGAGCAGAGTTCCCTTTGCTGTACAGTAGGACTTGTTGGTTATCTGTTCTAAATATAGCTCTGTATTTCTTGTTTTTGGCTGTTGTTCTTTTTTCAGGGAGCACTTACCTTTTCAAAATTCCATACTTATAATTACAATCCATTTATATACACCAAGGGGTTGAAGTTCAGTAACTAGAGAACCATGGTTGTTTGAACAAATTCCTCTTCAGTGTTTCAAGTCCCAAAGGCTTAAAAAAAAAAAAAAAAAAAAAACAAAGTGAAGCCTTTGGCCAATGAATCTGCCCCATTGTGGCAGCCTGGCCACAGGGTCCCGTGTGCCATGGGCCACAGAGCTCTTTGTCCAGGATCAGGTTTTGTGGTGCCAACAAGAGAAATGCCTTGGTGCTCCATCAGTAAACATACACATGAGGGAGCCTGGGAGCAAGTCCGTTGATACAGTTTAGAATGATGAGTTTTGCCTTGTTTTGTTTGCACACTATATTTACCCAGGACCTGACATTGAAACTAGGACATTGTTGTCCTAGGGAAGCAATTCTCAAACTTTTGGTCTCAGCACCACTTTACTTTCAAATTTAGTGAAGACCTTGTGTTTTGTTTGGGTGGATTATATCTCCAAACATTTGCTGCATTAAGAAAAATGGAGTCATTTGTAAAATGTTTTGTGAAATATTTATTTCTTCATTCATTAAAAAAACAATATATCAAATACATGTTGACATAAATAATACATTTTTAATGACAGGCCACTATATTTTTCAAAGCGAAAACAGTGAGAAGAATGACATTGTTGTATAATTTGTAAATCTGTTTAATGTCTGGCTTAATAGAAGTCAGCTGGATTTTTGTATCAGTTTCTGTATTCATCTGCTGTGATACCACAGAGCACAGTCTCTGGAAAATGACATTGTATATCAATGAGAAGATGAGTGAAAATGGCAAAAACAGCAGAGTATTTATATGAAAAGAGGCTTGACCTTGTAGATCCCAGAAAGAGATCTGGGGTCACCCCTGGATCCCCAAACTACATTTTCAAAATACTGTCCTAGGGGTAAGCCTTCAATAGCACCTAAATGGCAATGTTTGGTTATGACCATGAGCCAATTCACAGGGGTGATCTTAGAAAATAACAGATCAAGAATGAATGGTAATTGTGGGTATGAAAGTCCAAGAACATGCTGAAAGTCTTAACACACTGAAGGAAAGTCTAGATAGTAAAACAAGAAGGGAAAAGCCGGTAAGTAGGAGACAAAGCAACAAAGCTATGAACTCTGATCCCAGGGTAGAGATTGTCTCCCCTGGGTCATATCCTTACATACTTCTCTGTCTGGGTGATTTCTGGTCTGTAGAAGAGTCAGCACTTCGTAAGTTAATTCAGTCATTAGAGGGAGCAGCAACAATCTAGTATTATGTCATAAATAAGTACTAATAGCAGCAGTACTTGGAGAAGAGTACTCATCAGGAACAATATTACCACTGCTGGCAGCCCCCATACATACAGAAAAAAAGTAGTCACGGGAGAAGGAGTATTAGTGCAAATGGCATGAGTTTATGAAGGGTAAGTAGTCACTGTAGAAAAAGCATTGCTAGTACTATTGTCCCCAGATGTGGTAGGGGAAGGATAATTCCTAATCAGAGCACCATTACCATGGCTAGCAGTTGGAGAAGTGGTTACTGTAAGAGGAGAGGTTACTGTAGCAAAGTAGTGTTCTTATCATAAATACTTTCAGAGAAACTAGTCACAATAGAAAACTATTGTTAGTAGTATCAGCAGCAGCATCTGTAGGAATACAGTGGTAATGGGTGAGTATTATTAGTGCTAGTAGCAACAGTATTTGTTGAAGAGTGAGTAGTGGTAATAAGAACAGTGGTACCAGTGCCAGTATCAGTAGTACTCGGGAAAGAAGTAGCTGTGACAGGAAGAGCAGCACTAGCTCTAGCAGTAGTAGTGTTTGTAGGGAAAGGCAGAGGAGAATTAGGAGCATTCGTATCAATGACTTCAATAGCACTTGCTGGGAAAGGCATGATTGTGACAGGAAGAATACCATTAGTGCTAGCCAACAGTGGTGTTTGTAGGGGAAGATATAGTAGTATTAGAGACAGTAGTACCAGTTGAACCTTCAGTACTACTTGTTGGGAAAGGCATGGTTGTGATTGGAAGAGGAACATTAGCGCTATCAGCAGTAGTATTTCCAGGGGAAGATATAGTGGTATTAGGGACAGTAGTACTAGTTGTAACGTCAGTAGCACTTGTTGGGTAAGGCATGGTTGTGACCGGAAGAGGAACATCGGTACTATCAGTAGTAATATTTATTGGGGAAGAAATAGTGGTATTAGGGACAGTGGTACTAGTTGAAACATCAGTGGCACTTGTTGTGTAAGAAGGCATGGCTGTGATCGGAAGAGTGGTATCAGTGCTATCAGTAGTAGTATTTATAGGGGAAGATATAGTGGTGTTAGAGACAGAAGTGCCAGTTGAAACTTCAACAGTACTTGTTGGGTAAGGCATGGCTGTGACAGGAAGAGTGACACTAGTGCTATCAGTAGTAGAATTTATAGGGGAAGATATAGTGGTATTATTAGAGGCAGGAGTACTAGCTGAAACTTGAGTAGCACTTGTTGTGTACGGAGTGTCTGTGATAGGAAGAGTACTATCAGTGCTATCCATAGAAGTATTTATAGGGGAAGATATAGTGGCACTAGGGAAAGTAGTACCAGTTGAAACTTGAGTAGCACTTGTTGTGTATGGCATGCCTGTGACAGGAAGAGTAATATCAGTACTACCAGTAGTAGTATTAATTGGGGAAGAAATAGTGGTATTAGGGACAGCTGTAAGCATGGCTGTGACAGGAAGAGTGATATCAGTGCTATCAGTCGTAGTATACTTAGGGGAAGATATAGAGGTATTAGGGACAGTAGTACTAGTTGTAACTTCAGTAGCACTTGTTGGGTAAGGCATAGCTGTGACAGGAAGAGTAATATCAGTACTATCAGTAGTTGTACTTACAGGGGAAGAGAGAGTGGCATTAGGGACAGTAGTACTAGTTGAAACTTCAGTAGCACTTGTTGGGTAAGGCATGGTTGTGACCGGAAGAGGAACATTAGTGCTATCAGTAGTAATATTTATCGGGGAAGAAATAGTGGTATAAGGACAGTAGTACTAGTTGAAACGTCAGTAGTACTTGTTGAGTAAGGCATGGCTGTGATCGGAAGAGTGGTATCAGTGCTATCAGGAGTAGTATTTATAGGGGAAGATATAGTGGTGTTAGAGACAGAAGTGCTAGTTGAAAGTTCAGCAGTACTTGTTGTGTAAGGCATGGTTGTGACAGGAAGAGTAACACTAGTGCTATCAGTAGTAGAATTTATAGGGGAAGATATAGTGGTATTAGGGACAGAAGTGCTAGTTGAAACTTCAGGAGCATTTGTTGAGTAAGGCGTGGTTGTGATAGTAAAAGTCACATTAGTGCCATCAGTAGTGGCATTTACAGGGGAAGATATAGTGGCATTAGGGACAGAAGTACTAGTTGAAACTTGAGTAGCACTTGTTGTATATGGTGTGTCTGTAATAGGAAGAGTAGTATCAGTGCTATCAGTAGTAGTATTAATAGGGAAAGATATAGTAGCATTAGGGATGGTAGTACCAGTTGAAACTTCAGTAGCATTTGTTGAGTAAGGCATGCTTGTGACAATAAAAGTCACATTAGTGCCACCAGTAGTGGCATTTACAGGGGAAGAGAGAGTGGCGTTAGGGGCAGAAGTCCTAGTTGACACTTGAGTGGCACTTGTGTAAGGCGTGTCCGTGATAGGAAGAGTAATATCAGTGCCACCAGTAGTAGTGTTTATAGAGGAAGAGAGAGTGGCGTTAGGGACAGTAGTATTAGTTGAAACATCAGTAGTACTTGTTGTATAAGAAGGCATGGCTGTGACAGGAAGAGTAATATCAGTACTGTCAGTAGTAGTGTTAGTAGGGAAAGATATAGTAGTATTAGGGATGGTAGTACTAGTTGAATCTTCAGTAGCATTTGTTGAGTAAGGCGTGCTTGTGACAGTAAAAGTCACATTAGTGCCACCAGTAGTGGCATTTACAGGGGAAGAGAGAGTGGCGTTAGGGGCAGAAGTCCTAGTTGACACTTGAGTGGCACTTGTGTAAGGCGTGTCCGTGATAGGAAGAGCAATATCAGTGCCACCAGTAGCAGTGCTTACAGGGGAAGAGAGAGTGGCGTTAGGGGCAGCAGTACTAGCTGAAGCTTCAGTAGTGCTTGTTGGGTGAGGCATGGTTGTGACTGGAGGAGGGACACTAGTGCTGTCAGTAGCAGTATTTGTGGGGAAAGATGCACTGGTACTGGGAACAGCGGTGCCAGCTGAAACCTCAGCAGCACTTGTTGGGAAAGCAGTGGCTGTCGCAGGAAGAGTCACACTGGGGCTATCAGTAGTACTGGTACTAGTGCTACTTGGAGCAGAAGAACTGGTGGTAACAGAAGCAGCAGCGGTAGTAGAAGTTGTCGGAGGATGGAAAGAACTCATTGGGAAGGTACTCGTCATAGCCGTAGTAGAAACTATAGGACCACCGTGAATCCAAGCAACCTCAGTTAACTTTTCCAGGCTGATAATCTTGTCAGTCAACTGAATATTTAGTGTCTGCCAGAAAAGAAGAGATGAAGTTGGTATTTTAAAATTTGTTAAATATCACATTTAAGTTAAACTTCACATTACATTATAACAAATGTGCAATGCAACTTATTAAGACCAATCTAACACACAGCACAATCTCTTTGGGAAACATATGGAGAGGATTCCATCAGATCATTGATCATTGATCCCTGGACTATGCTGAGAGGATCACTAATGTGCAATGTACAATATGAGTCAACACTTGCTAATATATATAACCTTTCAAGTATAGGTAAATATAACAATAGTGCTAATAACTTTACAGATAAATAAAATTAATGTATGATATGATAATATTCCTTTAAGACATACCTGATTGTAAGGGTCACTCTTGAAATTCATCACCATGAATTGTTGATTGTCATAGGAGACAGTCACTTGTGTTATATCCATAGAGTTTATGCCCCAGATTCTAATATATCCAACTTTCAGTGAATTAGTGTCATTCAAATAATTATTATGTACATTTGGATTTGCAGTACACTCTGCAAAGAATGTATAAAGAGGAAAAGATACATAATACATCTGTTAATAGACTAAATTCTATATTACAATGTTAACAAAAATGCTGGTTTTATTCTTAAATATTTCATGAAGACATACTTCCTGAGTACTTAGGACAAAAAATTTGAGGTGCACAAAACAGGTTTGTGTGTCCACATTATGAAAGTTTTTTTAACTTACATTATTACTAATTCTTACAATGATTTTGAAAAGAAAAAATCCTTATGTCTCTTTCTCAAATGAGAAAACTGAGGTTCTGGGAGAGAAAATGAGAAGGTCAAGGTCGTATAGCTTAAAGGCATTTATATGGTTGGAATCATGATGAACTTATGTGCATAGCACTGTATGACTTAGCACAGTATGAATAAACAATTATGGCAACTTGTCCCTAGGCTAAAGATCATTCATTCAATTCAATCAATCACTCGTGTCAGACTCTTTGCAACCCAATAGACTGCAGCATGCCAGGCTTCCCTGTCCATCACCAACTCCAAGAGCTTGTTAAAACTCATGTCCTTTGAGTCGGTGATGCCATCCAACCATCTCATCCTCTGTTGTCTCCTTCTCTTCCTGCCTTAAATCTTTCCCAGCATCAGGGTCTTTTCCAGTGATTTGGCTCTTGGCATCAGGAGGCCAAAGTATTGGGGTTTCAGTTTGAGCATCAGTCCTTCCAATGACGCTTCAGGACTGATTTCTTTTGGGATAGACTGATTTGATCTCCTTGTGGTCCAAGGGACTCCCAAGAGTCTTTTCCAACACCACAATTCAAAAGCATCAATTCTTCGATGCTCAGCTTTCTTTATAGTCCAATTCTCACATCCATACATAACCACTGGAAAAACCATAGCTCTGACTAGATGGACTTTTGTTGGCAAAGTAATGTCTCTGCTTTTTAGTATGTTGTCTAGGTTTATTACAGCTTTTCTTCCAAGGAGAAAGCATCTTTTAATTTTGTGGCCGCAGTCATCATCTGCAGTGATTTTGGAGCCCGAAAATATAAAGTCTGTCACTGTTTTCATTGTTTCCCATCTATTTGCCATTAAGTGATGGGACTGGATGGCATGATCTTAGTTTTCTGAATGTTGAGTTTTAAGCCAGCGGTTTCCCTCTCCTCTTTCATTTTCATCAAGAGGCTCTTTAGTTATTCTCTTTCTGCCAAAAGGGTGGTGTCATCTGCATATCTGAGGTTATTGATATTTCCCCCAGCAATCTTGATTCCAGTTTGAGCTTCATCCAGCCTGGCATTTAGCATAATGTACTCTGCACATAAGTTAAATAAGCAAGGTGACAATATATAGCCTTGACATACTCCTTTCCCAATTTGGAACCAGTCTGTTGTTCCACGCTTGGTTCTAACTGTTGCTTCTTGACCTACATACAGATTTCTCAAGAGGCAGGTCAGGTGGTCTGGTATTCCCAAGTCTTAAAGACTTTTCCCATAGTTTGTTATGATCTACACAGTCAAAGGCTTTAGCATAGACTAAGGATAGTTTGCAACAAATCTAATGTGAGTGAAGTCACGAGATGTTGGAAGATTAAGGCCTAAATGAAAATCATCATGAATATTTGTTATGGGTGTTAAAAGAAAATAAAAAGAATCACCATGGGAATAGGGTTGTCAAGAAAGGACTTAGGAATGACGTGAAACCTGAGAAGTCCTGGGAAGATGGATAGAGCTGTTGAAGACAAAATGAACAGGAAAGAGAATGGGGTGGAGGGAGGCAGAGACACACCTGGCAAAGGCCCTGAGTTCACCGGCTCCTGGAGCTGGCACTAAGCAGAGAAATTACTGGTTAAGTACATAAGATGATGACTTGATGCAATCAATTAAGAAGACAGCTGCAGTAGAGAGAAAATATAAACTCCTAGACTCTGATAGCAACAATAGAAAGAAAATGATGTTCAGTTGGGATTATGGAGAATTAACCAGACTTTTGTGACTGACTGAGCAATAAGAATCAAGAGAAAACTAAGGAAAAGGAACATAACATGAAGTACATGGATGTTTTGGAGCTAACTCTTATGATTTGGGAGAGCCTACTTTTAAATTGTCTGGGATTTCACAAGCCAGTCGATAGCCTGAAATTGAGTAACATGATGGGAGATTTCACACACAGAAATTAACAAATGCTACAAATCAGCCACCAACTCCCATAACCTCATACCAGCCAGAACACCACTGATAAAAATTACTCCCAGGGGAAGCTCTCTTTCATGTCAAAGCACTGATCCTTAGGAAAAACTCCATCAAATATCACATAGAAATAAGAATCCATTTATCACTACCTTGGAATAACAGAATGGAATTTTAGCATTAAAAGATATTAACATTTATGAGAAACCAAATATACTATAATCAAGAAACAGGAGAACTCTCTTCCCTAGCTTGAATAACTATTTAGCAGTAGGAAGAGAACTAAAATTCCAGGACTTCTAGATGAACAGCTTCATTAAAAAGCAATATTTCAGAGGAAAATGATATAACCTTCAATTCTTTTCTTAAACTAAGAACAGAAAAGTTACATGCCTAATTAGTATACAAAGTCTTGCATTTTGTTTCAGAAAGGCAAACACAGGATGTCAACACCATGACCCAATAATTATGTCTATGAAGATAATTTGATACACGTGTTTAAAAAAGTACATAGTGTGATGCAATAACAGTAAGAAAACAGTTTAGCTAAAAGGAGCTAAGAGTTAGGTAATGAACTAAATAACTATTTATTGTTGCATGCTGCTGAGGTTTTGAGTTTTTGGTTTGGGTTTTGTTTTTTTTTTTTTTGCAACAGAAAGTCCACACTGTCTTATAGACTATAATGCAAACTACGTATGTAATTTAACAAGAGCAAAAGGAAAAATTGCTTTAATGATGTTTTCTTTAACCCAATATATCCAAAATATTGGGCTTCCCTGGTGGCTCAGATGGTAAAGAATATGCCTGTAATGAGAGAGACCCAGGTATGATCCCTGGGTCAGGAAGATTCCCTGGAGGGGGGAATGGTTACCCATTCCAGTAATATTGCCTGGGAAATCCCATGGACAGAGGAGCCTGGCAAGCTACAGTCCATGGGGTCACAAGGATTTGGACATGACTGAGGGACTAACACACATCCAAAGTATTATTTTAACATATATTTAACATAAAATATTAATGTGATATTTTATAATCTTTTTAAATATTTAAAATTAAGCTAGTCATATTTCAAAAGCTTGATTGCCACATGAGGCTAGTGACTATCATTGCCTACCATAGTGTAGCTCCAAGATAATCTCTCAATCCTGGGACCATGCTTTAAGAGAAATCTAGACTAATCTAGTCCAAACAGAATAAGCTAATCTGGAAACCAGTGTAGGCAAAAAACAGAGGAAGTATGAAGTTAGCCTGGAGATATATAATTCCAAGAAGACAGAAGGAATATGTGACAGATACCTTCAAACACTTGAAGCATGGTTATGTAGAAAAAACACAATAGGTTTATGTTATACATTCCTTAGTTAAATCCACACTAGAGAAGCAGATTATAGGTGTGATAGAGAATGATCCTCCTACTCTAATTAAAACTATATGGATTACCCACATTTAACATGCCTAGTAGATTGATTGTATTATGACCTCCAATGATGTGTCCCTCCCTATTAGTAGATTGATTGTATTATGACCTCCAATGATGTGTCCCTCCCTATTTATACTCTTTTCCATGCAGTTGTGCAATGACCGCCCTCTCTGGATGGGGCATTCTATCCCACCTCTGTTGGGGTTAGCCATATGACTTTGCCTATTGCCAACTTAATACAAATGGAGATTTCAGAAAGCCCTCACTCAGGCTTTTCCACCTCTGTTTTTGCCCTCTTTCATAATCATGGAAATGTCATGCCCAGACCTGCCCGTAAGACCATCTTAGATCATCCAAGAGCAGCTGACTTCCAACATGTGACCACCCCCTCCAGATATATGATCACTGGAGCAAATAGACATGACTGATTGCAGATGAATGTGAGCCAGCCAAGATCAGCCAAGCCCAGCTTAGATCATCTAAGCACTGCAAAGTTATAAACTAAATAAGCATTAATTACTACATGCTGTTGAAGTTATGAGGTTGTTTTTCTATGAAGTTATGAGGTTGTTTTTGCACCATTTTTGTGCAACAGATAGCCAATCTAACATTTATCCTTCAAAGTTTTATCAGTCAGAAAGTGTCTCATTTCCTAAAAACATGTCATATATTCAAGGACTCATTTTTTTCCCCAGCATTATATGAATTGCAATTTTTTTAAATAGAGTGATGGCATACTGGACAATTGTTAAAATAAGAACTGTTTCTTCCTTATTTTTATGTCAGTAGATCTGATTTATAAATGTAAAGGCAGGAAGATGTGGGATATGATACCATTCACTGATTACATTTAATCTGTAGCTAACTGGGAAAGGATTTATAAAATTCAATAAAACAGTCTTACCTGAGCTGCTGTAAAGTTTGCCAAGAAATAGTTTCCATTTTCAAAGGTATTGCAAGCAAGAAAAAAGAATAAGCAACTACTCATAGTTTCAACAATAGCAGATAATCTTTCATGCAGTCAGAAAACATTTCATTGGGATCACAAGTACTGATCGACAAATCATGACCCCTGTAGAGCAGCACTAAAGATAGTAGCTGAGGGAATATTTCACCCCAGGTTACTGTGGGGATGTACCTATGGAAGAGGGTATTTTTGAGGTGAGCATCACGAGATTGCAAATATAAGAGAATCTGGATTGAACTAATAGACACCATAGGTGAAAAACATGGAGGCTACTGATTGCAACAGCAAAGAATCTGCCTGCAGTCCAGGAGACCTGGCCTTGATCCCTGGGTAAGCAAGATCCCCTGGGGAAGGGAATGGCTACCCACTGCCCAGAATTCTTGCCTGGAGAATTCTGTGGACATAGGAGCTTGGCAGGCTACAGTCCATGCAGTCGCAAAGAGTGGGACACAACTGAGCAACTAACACACAGCAAGTGAGAAGTCACATGGCTGTGACGATAAAGGCTTAGAATTGGGGAGAGTGGTTAGGAATCTGTGCTCTCAAGAGAAATTGACATAGATTCAAATTTCCACTTTTGTAGTACTGTGAAAACTCTGGGAAATTACTTCACACTTCATCATTTGTGACTGGAGATGTTAATAATGCCCAGCTCAAGGCAATGAGGTCTACAACATGCCACTTGTGTTGATAAGTCTCAAAATGTGTTGTTCACAATCATCATCAAAGTCATCATCATTTCTACCTTCCTGGTTCCTCTCTCCCTACTCTTAGCTCATCCTTCCACAGTGTTCCAGATCCTAAGGCCTCAGCTTGTTACATCTGTGTGTTCAACTCATAATCTATTCTATATCCACCACTCTTCAGCTCCTATGTTTCTTTTATTTTTCCCCACTGAATCTGGTCCTTTCAAAATCACCAGTGATAAAGTATATTAAATTTCAATATCTCATCATTATGTTCAAGATTTTTAGCTTCTTCGCCCACACATCTCCTCTTTGAAATACTCTTAGTTGATATTTGCTTTACTCATTCTCCTTATGTGGCTAAACGCCTGTTTCATAAAAGTCAGTTTCATTTCATGTTTTATTCTTGGCCTAGTCAACATTTCATCTCTAATCAATATGCCAACATAGTCTCTCCCTGAACCCAATAATAGTCTTTATTTTTTAAATTAACTCCATTCTTGTGGAAATGGACACTTGTAAATCCTTATTTTTAAACTGAGCTTTGGCTAGAAAGTAAACATAAGAAAACACCATAGCCTATTTTAGCAGTTTTAATATAAAATTTTTAAAGAATGAGATTCTGTTCATATAAGCTACTTAAGATTAACTTTGACCTAACTATTGAATCTCCTTAAATCTAAGTAAATTTTTAAAAATAATTACAAACAGTTAAGAGAAAAATTAAATTAAATCTGTACTTGTATCTTCATATTTGAAATTTTAATTTCTAGGGCTGGTGAAAAAGTGAAAAGTGCTTCTGCATAGACCTTAAACAGTGTAAAAAGTTTAAAACTTGTTGGGAGTACTGATTTTTAACTTTAAGTCTAGAATATATTTGTTATAGGAACCTAAAGTTTTATTGGAGAAGGACTTGGCAACCCACACCAGCATTCTTGACTGGGAAATCCTACGGACAGAGGAGCCTGGTGGGCTACAGTCCACAGGCTCACAAAAAGAGTCGGACATGACTTAGTGACTAAACAACAACAAAGTTTTACAGAAAATTGTTTTTCCCTCTGTTTTTTGAAATATATTGCTCATAGCAAGCTGATTTTACACACTAACTTTGGTGCTATAAACCCAATATGATATTAATTGTCTAGTCCTAATCAGCTCAAGCTGTATAAAAGGATTCTTGTTGTTTAGTTGCTAAGTCAGGTCCAACTTTTGCAACCTCATGGATGGTAGCCTGCCAGGCTCTTCTGTCCACAGGATTTTCCAGGCAAGAATTCTGGAGTGGGTTACCATGTCCTTCCCAATCCAGGAATCAAACCCACGTCTCCTGCATTGGCAAGAGGATTATTACCACTGAGCCAGCAGGGAAGCTGGAAAGGATTCCAGATTCCGTTAAAACATTGGTTCTCAACCAGCAGCAATTCTGCTGGTGAAACATGTAGCAGTTATCTAGAGACCCACTGGTTGCTGCAGTTTGGAGCTGGAGAGAGTGTTTTAGCCTTTAGTGGGTGAAAGGGTGGGGGTGTATAAACACTGTATAATTAATGGTTCAGCCACCACCAATAACAAAGCATTCAGTTCAGTTCAGTTGCTCAGTCGTGTCTGACTCTTTGCGACCCCATGAATAGTAGCATCCCACATGACTCAAGGCCAAAAGCCACAAACACAAAACAGAAGCAATATTGCAACAAATTAAATAAAGACTTTAAAAGTGGTCCATATAAAAAAAGTCTTTTAAAAAAAGTTACTTCAAAGCAATTATTATCAAGACCGTATGTTACTGGCTGTTAATTCCTATTGCTATAATTTTCTGCTCACCAAACAAATTCTTGACTGAAGTTTCATCTTTCACATACACTTCACTCAAGGAAAAATACGTACTTCCTAATAGATGGGAACATCTTAGCCCATTAATAAACACAGTTCTTAAATTTAAAAACTTATATTGTGGCATATTATTTTCTTGTAGGGTTCAAGTCCCACTCACTCCCTTAAAAGTTGGCTTGGGTGGCTAGTTAATCTCTTTTCTCTGATTTTTGGGCTTTTTGTTGTTATGCTAACCACTCTGATTTAAATGTAAAATAACTTAAAAGCTTGTAATGGAAATTTATTATTTATCTTTTATATTAATGATACATTTTATTCAGCAACTATGTTTTGGGAATTCTATCTATATATTAACTCAATTAAATCTGCATACAATCTACATGATAAGTAATATCTTGCAGATTTTGAAAACTGAGGAAATACAGGCAGAGAGATATAAAGCTATGCTGCTGCTGCTGCTGCTGCTGCCGCTTCAGTCATGTCCGACTCTGTGTGACCCCAGACATGGCAGCCCACCAGGCTCCCCTGTCCCTGGGATTCTCCAGACAAGAACACTGCAGTGGGTTGCCATTTCCTTTTCCAATGCATGAAAGTGAAAAGTGAAAGTGAAGTCGTTCAGCCATGTCCGACTGTTAGTGGCCTCATGGACTATAGCCTACCAGGCTCCTCCATCCATGGGATTTCCCAGGCAAGAGTACTGGAGTGGGGTGCCTTCTCTGCTATAAAGCTATAAAGCTTCCCAAAAGATAGGCAATTAATAAATGACTGAAACGGTTTTTGAAGCCAGACCTATTGAATTCCAATATATCACATGTCTCTCCATAGAGTTAACTTAAAAAACAAATCCAGAGACGAAATGGAATTTTGAAAACAAAAGTAATCTAATTCCTTTATATCCCTTCATTTTTTGCCAGTTCCACCTATAAATGAGCAAAAAGAAAATAATTTGAAAAACATCTCTCTTATATATTGTATTAAAGGAATATAGGCTTCTAAAGTATTATCCATACATGAAAAAGAGTTATTTAAAATGCCACTTGCAACATCATCAAAATCTTAGAAATACTTAGGATAACTTAACAAAATATGTGCAAGACCCATGCACTGAAATTTATAAAATGTTGCTGAAGTAATTAAAGAATACTTTCACTTACTTACTTACTTAAGATGAGATAGAGAGGGAGAGCGATAACCCTAAATTTATCTTTAGTATCTATGCATTTCTGCTGAAGTTCTAATAAGCTTTTTGTTAGGTACTGACAAATTGGTTTAAATTTTTTTATGAAATCCAAAGGAACTACAATAAACAAATCTGAAACTACTTTAGTCAAGACAGTATGATAGTGGCATAAGGATTAAACATTTAGATCAATAGAAAAACTAACCCAAAATAAACTCTCAGCCACATATAACCTATTGATAGCTAACAGAAATGTCAGGAAAATAAAACAAGGAAAAAAGATTATACTTTCAATAAAGTATTGGTTGGTCAGCTGTACAAACATGGGGGGAAGTGAACCTGGACTATTACATACATACAAAATACAATACTAATGAGGTGGAGTTCCTAATATATAAAAGCTTAGACTGTAAAACTGGTAATCTTCAGTTAGGCTATGTGATGTGATTTATGATAAATAATATATATTTGGTCTTCATCAGAGGGCTTCCCTGGCAGAGCAAGTGGTAAAGTATCCTTCTGCCACAGCGAAGATGCAGGAAGATCCCTTGGAGTGAGAAGTGGCAACCCACTCCCGTATTCCTGTCTAGAAAGTCCATGGACAGAGAAGCTGCTATAGAAGCCTGGAACTGGAATTTCAAGTGAGGAGCGCAATCACGGTGTCTTTTGTTATGTTAATGAGGTGGCTTTTGGAAAGCCTCTCGGGATGGTGGCTGTGTGCTGTGTGTTGTTCTTAGTTACTCAGTCCTGTCCGACTCTTTGCGATCCCACGAACTGTAGCCTGCCTGGCTCCTCTGTCCATGGGGATTTTCCAGGCAAGAATACTGGAATGGGACGCCATGCCCTTCTCCAGGGGATCATCCCAACCCAGAGACTGAACCTAGGTTTCCCAATTCTCTGCTATAAAGCTATAAAGCTTCCCAAAAGATAGGCAATTAATAAATGACTGAAACGGTTTTTGAAGCCAGACCTATTGAATTCCAATATATCACATGTCTCTCCATAGAGTTAACTTAAAAAACAAATCCAGAGACGAAATGGAATTTTGAAAACAAAAGTAATCTAATTCCTTTATATCCCTTCATTTTTTGCCAGTTCCACCTATAAATGAGCAAAAAGAAAATAATTTGAAAAACATCTCTCTTATATATTGTATTAAAGGAATATAGGCTTCTAAAGTATTATCCATACATGAAAAAGAGTTATTTAAAATGCCACTTGCAACATCATCAAAATCTTAGAAATACTTAGGATAACTTAACAAAATATGTGCAAGACCCATGCACTGAAATTTATAAAATGTTGCTGAAGTAATTAAAGAATACTTTCACTTACTTACTTACTTAAGATGAGATAGAGAGGGAGAGCGATAACCCTAAATTTATCTTTAGTATCTATGCATTTCTGCTGAAGTTCTAATAAGCTTTTTGTTAGGTACTGACAAATTGGTTTAAATTTTTTTATGAAATCCAAAGGAACTACAATAAACAAATCTGAAACTACTTTAGTCAAGACAGTATGATAGTGGCATAAGGATTAAACATTTAGATCAATAGAAAAACTAACCCAAAATAAACTCTCAGCCACATATAACCTATTGATAGCTAACAGAAATGTCAGGAAAATAAAACAAGGAAAAAAGATTATACTTTCAATAAAGTATTGGTTGGTCAGCTGTACAAACATGGGGGGAAGTGAACCTGGACTATTACATACATACAAAATACAATACTAATGAGGTGGAGTTCCTAATATATAAAAGCTTAGACTGTAAAACTGGTAATCTTCAGTTAGGCTATGTGATGTGATTTATGATAAATAATATATATTTGGTCTTCATCAGAGGGCTTCCCTGGAGAGCAAGTGGTAAAGTATCCTTCTGCCACAGCGAAGATGCAGGAAGATCCCTTGGAGTGAGAAGTGGCAACCCACTCCCGTATTCCTGTCTAGAAAGTCCATGGACAGAGAAGCTGCTATAGAAGCCTGGAACTGGAATTTCAAGTGAGGAGCGCAATCACGGTGTCTTTTGTTATGTTAATGAGGTGGCTTTTGGAAAGCCTCTCGGGATGGTGGCTGTGTGCTGTGTGTTGTTCTTAGTTACTCAGTCCTGTCCGACTCTTTGCGATCCCACGAACTGTAGCCTGCCTGGCTCCTCTGTCCATGGGGATTTTCCAGGCAAGAATACTGGAATGGGACGCCATGCCCTTCTCCAGGGGATCATCCCAACCCAGAGACTGAACCTAGGTTTCCCACTAGTTGCCAGAATAACCAACTATCAGTCTTACTCTGAGAACTCTGGAAGGGAGAGGGGTTGGAGATTGCATCAGTAGGCAATGGCCAAGGATTTAAACACCATGCCTTTGTAATGAAGCTTTCAAAAACAAACAGCGACAACAATAAGAAAACCACCAAGAATGAGGTCCAGAGAGCTAGGGGTTGGAACACACTTGGCAATGTGGGGAGAGGGACACACCTGGAATGGGCAGGGGAGCTCTACAAGGCTTCCCTCATACTTGCCCTATGCATTGCTTCTATCTGGCTATTTCTGAGCCGTATCCTTGTACAGTAAACCCATAAACTATTATGCAAAATGTTTCTCTGAGGTCTGCTACCCACTCTAGCAAATTAATCCAACCTGAGGAGGGGGTCAGGGGACCCTTTGATTTATAGTTGGTCATTCAGAAGTACAGATGACAGCCTGGACTTGCAGCTGGCATCAGAAGAGGGCGGGGAAGGCAGGAGGAGGAAGTCTTATGAAACCGACCCCTTAACCTTGGGATCTGACATGATCTCCAGTAGTTAGTGTCAGAATTGAATTGAATTGAATTGTAGCACACCCAGCTGGTGTCCCAGAATTGCTTGCTGGTGTGGAAAAACATCACATACACATATGTTGGAATTGGTACCAGAACACTTTTTAGGCTAAGACACAAGAAGCACAAATCATATAAGAAAAGCATGAATAAACTGAGGTCTAATCAAAATTAAAGTTACTCTTTGCCAGACACCATCATGGAATTGAAAGGGCAAGTCACAGACAAGGAGAACAAACCATATATTTGATAAAAGACAGTAAAATATGTAATTCATAGAACCCAATAATAAAGACAAATGACAATAAAAAAAAAATGGGTGAAGGACTTGAACCTCACATAAGAAGGTATATGAAGTAAAGTGAAAGTCACTCAGTCGTATCCGACTCCTTGTGATCCCACAGAATATACAGTCCATGGAATTCTCCAGGCCAGAATACTGGAGTGGGGAGCCTTTCCCTTCTCCAAGGGATTTTCCCAAACCAGGGATTGAACCCAGGTCTCCTGCATTGCAAGCGGATTCTTTACCAGCTGAGCCACAAGGGAAGCCAAGAATACTGGAGTGGGTAGCCTATCCCTTCTCCAGCGGATCTTCCTGACTCAGCAATTGAACCAGGGTCTCTTGCATTGCAGGCTGATTGTGTGATAAGAAATAAACACATGATAAGAAGCTTAACATCAAGGAAGTGCAAATCACATCCATTATGAAATGTACTGTACACCTACTAGAATGGTTAAAATTTTTAAATTAATTTTAAATTAATTCTTAGTGTTGGTGAGGATGTAGAAAACTGGAACTCTTAATTAGTAATGTTAGTAATAGACAATACTACACTTTAGAAAACAATTTGGTATTTTCTTCAACCAGTAAACATATACTTGTCAGATGACCAGGCCCAGCAATTCCATTTCCAGGATTTTACCCAAGAGAAGTGAAAACATATGTTACAAAATGACTTATATTCAATTAACAATGGCAGGTTATAGGTAATAGTAAAAAATATGAAACAACTAATATGTTTATCAGTAAGTAAATGGATAAATTGTGGTACTCCCACAAGATGATTATTCAGGAGTCAAAAGTAATGAACTCTTATATGCAATACAATGGATGAATCCTTAAAAATATTTTGCTAAGTGGAAGAGGCTAAACACAAAGAGGACACACTGTAGGATTCTATTTACACGAAACCTAGAAAAGACTAATCTAATTTATAATGTCAGAAAGCAGATCAGTGGTTGTCAAAGACTGGAAATATAAACTGGGAGTGGGGGGCAGTTTGCTGGAAAGAAGAAAAAGGGCTCTGTGTTTACAAAAATATTCTACTTATTTATTGTGATAGTAGCAAACCAACAATTGTATACATTTGTCAAAACATATATTAATAGAACTGTAAACTTGAAATGGATACACTTTATGTAGGTGTATCAAGTTAATTAGAAAACAATAATTTTACTTTTAGGAATCTACCCTATGGAAATAATCTGAAATACAAACAAATGTTAATACTCAATGTTGTTATTTTATAACAATAAAAAGTGAAAACATCCTGCACAAGGAATAACTATAGAAAGATAAATTATGGAATATCCTCTCAAAGGAATGGATAATCATAAGCTGTGATATTGATAAGGTATATAAAATAATATCTAGACATATTAGTGTCATTATGTTAAGTGCAAAGAAACAGGATTCTCAAATTAAATATGGTAATTCACTCCAGTACTCCTGTCTGTTAAATCCTATGAATGGAGGACCCTGATAGGCTACAGTCCATGGGGTTGCAAAGAGCTGGGCACAACTGACCGACTTCACTTCACTTCATATTTTCAACCAGAGGAGGAAATGACAACCCACCCCAGAGGTAATGCCTGGAGAAGCCCATGGGCTAAGGGGTTATGGTCCATAGGCTTGCAAAGAGTTGGACACAGTTGAAGCGACTGAGCACACATAGTTTCAGCATTATTGAAAGTTAAGCATTATTTTAAGTAAAATGAAAGCAAAAGGTGCTACTGCAAAAATATTAACTGGTTTTAATTCTTTTATAATTTTTTATCTCTAAAATGTTTTCTTTAATGATGATATGTTTACCCTTGTAATAAATAAAATCAAAAGGAGGAAACCTTTAGAAATATTTTACTTTTGTAAATAAAGAAAAAATATTTTATTTTATTGAAAAAAAAAACCACTATAAGTTCAGTAACTGCTCCTGGTTACAAGATTAGAATGTTCTGGTCCACAGTAATAAAGTATTGGAAAACGGGCATCAGTTGGTGAGAGACTGTAAATCTATAGCAATGCCTGAGGAAGAGGGTATTCCAGTTATAGTGACAAGCACCAATATCTAAGATAGAACTATCGTGTTCCTAGACTGGGAAGAGAAAGTACACAAAGCAATATTTCATTGACATAATTATTCTTTTGACAACTTTAATTCCCAAATTCTGAGACACTAAGAAATTTTCTAAGTTCTAATATGTTTCCTGAGTGGGCCTGCACTAAAAAAGCGTTAGTCACTCAGTCATGTCTGACCCTTTGAGACCTTGGACTGTAGCCTGCCAGGCTCCACTGTCTATGGGATTTCCCAGGCAAGGATACTGGAGTGGGTTGCCATTTCCTTCTCCAGGGGGTCTTCCTAACCCAGGGGTTGAGCCCACTCTCGTGCATTGCAGGTGGATTCTTTACTGTTTGAACCACCACTTTGGAGACAAAGGGTGCCTGGTTCTAGATGGTTGGCCCAAATAGAGGCAGATCTATAAACCACTGAGAGTGGATGATCAGCTTGATTAACACTCTTAACAGAGCAAGAAAGTTATAGGGAGATTAAGTCTCCCAGCTGAGTCTATAATATCAAATTGATGATCTTACAAAGCTGGGGACCCTGTACCCTTCTATTACAATTACAGCATAATATATATAAAAAACAAAAGTTGCAAAAGTCCTCCCAACACCACCGCCTTATTAATAGTAGTAATAGAAACAGGTTTTCAGTTTATGCCAATTATATCCTGAGCCTCCATGTATGGCTTTCCTGAAGGCTGTGAGAGGACCCAGGAAAGCTCCTACTCACCAATGCTTTGTCCATCATCCCAGAACAGCTGACCTTCAGCTCTCCCACTGTCGTCCAAAGCAACAATCAATCCCATATATTTCTGTCGGCTATTAAAAGAAAAGTTATTTTTCTATAGACTGCAGGTTATAAGAATGAAGGACTGCTTCTTTTGAAAATACATAGTCACCCAGAAAAAAAGTAAATGCATTAAAAAATACACCTAAAATTCTAAAAACAGATGAGATCAAATAAAAGATATTTAAAAGCTAACAGAATAAAATGTTTATATTTTAATGAAACATTCAGTACAACTTAAATCTCCAAAAATCAAATACATATATGTTACTTACATACATAAGTAATACAAGAAGCTTCTCCCCTCTCCCCCGCCTCAAAAAAAAACCCAATCATTTAGCAGCTTCCAGATTGCTGTAGAATACAATGCAGTGTGCTTCTCCTGCATTCACGACTTTCCATGGCCTGATACTAACCAGCTTGATTTTGATTTACTTTATCTCCTTTATCAGTGCTCGGCTAAACTCAGTATGAATGGTTTATTGTCCTCCAAATTAAGCTCATTTTTCACCTTTAGTTCTTTAATCCTCCCAGTATATCCCTTTCTCTTGTTTTCATACATTCAAATTCTATTATTCAAGACTCAGCCCGGAGCTGAAACCATGACTTTTATAGCACAAGAGTGAAAGCTAACTTCCACTTAGTAACCACTAAGTACTGGTTACGACTCTTGGTATGTATGTCTTTCTTGACATAACATGTTTTATTTTGTGTAATGTGTGTGTGTGTAATTTCTCTTGAGTTCACCAAAGTAGACCTCAGGATAAGTACTAAAACTCTGGGTAGACATCACAAACCAAAGAGCTCACTCCTATTCCCGAATTTTTAAATGCTGTGGAGAGAGGTATATGATGGAGCCCTCGGGAAAACATAGCTTGAAACTATTGATTTACTTTATCTCCTTTATCAGTGCTCGGCTAAACTCAGCATGAATGGTTTATTGTCCTCCAAATTAAGCTCATTTTTCACCTTTAGTTCTTTAATCCTCCCAGTATATCCCTTTCTCTTGTTTTCATACATTCAAATTCTATTATTCAAGACTCAGCCCGGAGCTGAAACCATGACTTTTATAGCACAAGAGTGAAAGCTAACTTCCACTTAGTAACCACTAAGTACTGGTTACGACTCTTGGTATGTATGTCTTTCTTGACATAACATGTTTTATTTTGTGTAATGTGTGTGTGTGTAATTTCTCTTGAGTTCACCAAAGTAGACCTCAGGATAAGTACTAAAACTCTGGGTAGACATCACAAACCAAAGAGCTCACTCCTATTCCCGAATTTTTAAATGCTGTGGAGAGAGGTATATGATGGAGCCCTCGGGAAAACATAGCTTGAAACTTTGACACAGACGCTACAGATAAAAGTTCTCCCCAAGACTGATTTCATGAACTCATTTTCCCCTAGATCCCTCTTGGAAGGTACTCTCAGAATCAGATTAATGAAACTGTCCATATTTAGTTTATCCTCCATCGAGGTGGGCCACTTCCTAAAAGGCTGCCTCATTATGGGAAAGTGAGGCCAACAAACACCACCTCTCTCCCTTACCTGGAGTGAGTGTTCATTGCAGGTTCTTGCCAAGGCAGGATGTAGCCTCCTCTGATATGAAGGTTGATATGGTCCAGGGGAGCCTCCAGGACTTTCCACTCACCTGTTGATTCATTGCACGATCCCTAGAAGGGAGAAAGTAGGCAAGGAATTATGATGAGAAACATGGATGAAATCAGTGTCTGCTTTATCACAAGTCCTTCCTTTCCAAGAAAATAGGCAAAATACTGCAAATTAAAGCAGAAAATCTCTGGTTTTCAGCTTTGCTAAAACCTCTAAAAATCTAGCCTTTTCTCTGTATGTCCAGAAAAGGTAGGTGGTTGGGGAGGGGTCAATGTAACATAGACATCAGATTTTCTAATATTCATGGTTTTATGGATACTTTTATTTAAGCAGACTTTGCATGGCTGAAAGGCTGAAACTTACTGCCTTAGAAAATATGTGCTTAGAAGTTAGGAGAAAGTTCCAGGCCCCTCTCTGCATGCAGGGACCAACCAGGGTCCAGAAACAATGTTAGTCCTTACCGTGCTGTAGTCATACCAGCGGGCTCTGGGAAAGTAAGCCTGGACCTGAAAAGTGTTCTGAAACACAAAAAAAAAAAGAGCTATAAAACGCCCTTCCTGATCTTTAGATTATATGATTGGAGGGTATCTGAGCCACAATGGAAAACTCACATTTTCCAGCACGGGGCTAATTAAGATGGCGGGGCCCAGCATGAACTGATGGTCTATATCCCATGTTGTGCGTTCCTCTGTAAACCTTAAAGAAAAAAATGTGGAAAATATGCCCATATTGTTATGACAGTTGCAGGGGGTTATTCCCAAGACATCCCAGACTTGCCGCGGGGGGAACCCGGCTCTACTCACTCATGGAGAAGGGGTCGAACCACAGTGCTGCCCTCAGCATGAGCCTTATGCATTAGAGTGTAGAGGTAAGGCAGCAGAGCGTATCTGGTCTGGAGGACTTTTCTTGAGAACATCTCAAAGGCTGAGTCCCAGGCCACAGGATCTTGCCTCTAAAAGGGTAAAGGAGCAAGTGGAAGGTTACCTCCTCCTTCCTGGCAGTGTGAGAAAAGGACCGCACACACATATGGGCTTTCCTGGCGGCTCAGTGGTGAAGAATCCCCCTGTCAATACGGGAGACAGGAGTTTGATCGCGAATCTGGGAGTAACCCCTGGAGAAGGAAATGACAACTTACTCCGGTATTCTTGCCTGTGAAATTACATGGACAGAAGAGCCTGGCAGGCTACAGTCTATGGGGTCATAAAAAGTTGGATTTAGCAACTAAGCACTCACGCACAGGCACATATCCCATATGTAGGTTCAGTTTAGTTCAGTTTAGTCACTCAGTTGTGTCCGACTCTTATGTCAATACGGGAGACAGGAGTTTGATCGCGAATCTGGGAGTAACCCCTGGAGAAGGAAATGACAACTTACTCCGGTATTCTTGCCTGTGAAATTACATGGACAGAAGAGCCTGGCAGGCTACAGTCTATGGGGTCATAAAAAGTTGGATTTAGCAACTAAGCACTCACGCACAGGCACATATCCCATATGTAGGTTCAGTTTAGTTCAGTTTAGTCACTCAGTTGTGTCCGACTCTTTGCGACCCCATGAATCTCAGCACGCCAGGCCTCCCTGTCCATCACCAACTCCTGGAGTTCACTCAGACTCACGTCCATCGAGTCAGTGATGCCATCCAGCCATCTCATCCTCTGTTGTCCCCTTCTCCTCCTGCCCCCAATCCCTCCCAGCATCTGAGTCTTTTCCAATGAGTCAACTCCTGTGTGAGGTGGCCAAAGTACTGGAGTTTCAGCTTTAGCATTATTCCCTCCAAAGAAATCCCAGGGCTGATCTCCTTCAGAATGGACTGGTTGGATCTCTTTGCAGTCCAAGGGATTCTCAAGAGTCTTCTCCAACATCACAGTTCAAAAGCTGTGTAGGTTACACATCCTTTTTCCTCTAATTTCTAGCTTCCTCTTTCCCTCCATCTGCCATCTTTATAAACTGGAGTTTCTTGCTTCCTTTTCTTTTCTTGAGCCCTTCAGGATGGAGTCTAGCCTTGGCCCTGCACGTATGTAGAGAGAGATGGGTCTCCGTGCAGCACTGACGTAACTCAGTGAGATTTAAGTAAAATACAAACCCATCATTTCTAAAAGCAAAGGGAGCCTCTTTTTATTTCAGCTCCACAGGGAGCCATAAACGTTTCTCCTCATAGGCATGAATAACCCAAGAGATGGGAAAAACTATATTCTTGAAACATGGTTGGTAGTCTGGGCTTTTGAACTCTGTGGATTTTCCAAGCACTGGAGTTGCTGGTGATTTTATACTTTTTCATCATACAAATAAGTACGATGTTCTTGACCGTTAAGAAGAAGTGGTGGGGATTCCCTGATGGCTCAGTGGTAAAGAATCTACCTGCCAGTTCGGGAGATACAAGTTCAATACCTGATCTGAGAAGACCCCGCATGCTGTGGAGCAACTATGCCGGTGCACCGCAGCTATTGAGCCCGTGCTCTAGAGCCCGGGAGTCACAACTACTGAGCCCAAACTTCTGCAACCACTCAAGCCCGCAGGCCCTAGAGCCCGTGCTCCACAGCAGCAGGAGCCACCACAATGCAACTAGAGACTAGACCCTCCTCGCCGCAAGCAGAGAAAAAGTCCACACAGCAATGAGGGCCCAGAACAGCCAAAAATAAGCAAACACATAAATAAAATTACAAGAGGAAGTTGTGATGTGAGGACATGAAACACCCACACCGTAACCTGCTTCCCTCACCCTGGTCCCGACTGTGTTGTGGTTCCTGGAAAACGGATAAAACGCCCCCAGCTGCATCCAGCGAACACACATCTCATACTCAGCATCTCCAAAGAATCCACAGATGTTGGCTCCTGTCTGAGAAGATGCAAAATCAGAGCATATTTTAGGTGGGACTTTGTGGGTTTCAGACACACTGGAATCTGAACTAGGGGATTCATTATGACCCCGCAGGACTTACATAAGAGATTCCAAAGAGACTGAATTCCATCATGCCTGCAGGGAGAAGATACAGCTGCGTTGGACACGGGAGAGCAGACCGTGGGAAGGGTAGGTTTGACCTATCTCTTCTGTTCCACATTTGAAAGCTCTGAGCCACTCGTGGTGAAAATGTCAAAAGACGGGTGTGCGTTAAAACTCACACACACACAGAGCACTCAGCTCCCGTGGCTTTCACTGACCGCATGGATGATGATTAGACATGACCAACCCCAATGAAGAGCACTCCAGTCCCCTCCCCACCTGGAGAGGCCCCAGGATGAGAGCCCACACACCAATGATCGACTTCTTCAGCTGGTCCCACGCGGCCGTGTTGTCTCCCAGCCAGTGTCCTCCCCAGCGGCCAGAAGAGGGGAAAGTGGAGCGAGTGATGACGATCCCTCGCTGTCCCGTCACCTCCTGCACGGCTCTGCTCGGAGGGGGACAAAGGGGTGATCTGAGGGTGAATTTGAGGCTGGACAGTTGAGGAACTTTTTCATAAAGAGTAGCTGCAGCCTGGAGTGTAAGGGAGCAGAGTGCTGCTCCATTTTGAGCCAGAAAGCATCTGCTATTTAAGTGATGCTGAGAGTCCCAATCAACTTCCCAGCAGAACAACTGCAGATAGAGCATCAACTAAAATATGGATTTCTTTTTCTTTAAAAAAAATTTTTAATTAAAAAATGTTATCTTATTTTGGAATTTAGTTGATTAACAATATGTAGATTTCTTTTCTTAAAAAAAAATTAATTAGCTGTCTACTAGGTATGAGGAGGGCTGGGGTGAAGTGTAAGACAGATAGTCATAGCACAATTACTCTATCCCAGGTATTGTACCGGTCACATTCACACATGCAGTCTCACAACCCTGGCCTCCTTTTACTGTCAGGAAACTGAGGCTCAAAGGAGAGAGATAATTTGTCAGTCATCTAAAGAGCAAAGAGGTAGATCTGGTACCCAAATAAAAGTATCTATGACTACAGCTCTCTTTGGTAACATGCTCTCTACTAGGCTAATCCTCAAAATGCAAGAAAAACTTTGCACAGAGGGACAAATATACATAAAAAATGCTTAAATATTTATCAGTGGAAGGTCAATCTTCTGTAAGATGCTTTAGCCCAAAAATGAAAACAAGATATGAGAGAAAAATCGGTGGAACAAAAGAGAAAATCTACTGATAGATGCTGGTGTATGATGTAATTCGAATATTTGCTAAAGAAAGCATCACATCAATAGGCAGAGATAAAGTATTCAGTAAGTGACATCAGGAAAAGAAGTTAGCCATAGCGGAAACAAATCCATTTAGGTTACTGCAAATATTTTACACAAGTCCAAAAATGGACAGGGATGCATGGGCATGCATGCATGCCCGCTCGTGCGCACACACACACACACACACACACCCCACTGAGAGGTAATGAAGGCAAGAAATAAGGCAGGAGTATCCCCAGTGGCTCAGCAGTAAAGAATCTTCCTGCAATGCAGGAGTCATAGAAGATGCAGGCTCCATGAAGATCCTCTGGAGGGGGACATGGCAACCACTCCAGTCTTCTTGCCTGGAGAGTCCCCATGGACAGAGGAGCCTGGTGGGCTACAGTCCATAGGGTTGCACAGAGCTGGGCATGACTGAGGTGACTTAGCACATACACACAGAACAAGGGTGGATGCCCGTGATGCAAAGAACTTTGTCCCTGACCATGTCAGAACTCTAGACATCTACAGCCACGGGAAGAACTGAAAACTGTCTTGCTGGCCAATGACAAAAGCACACTCACTCGTACGTGGGTCTGGTCTGGGCCCAGCCATACAGGTTGTGCACGTCGTAGTGGCGCACCGGTGAGCCATCGGGCAGCACCTGCTGGCTCTCCATGCACAGGGTCTGGCTGCTCAGGCCCTGGTCCCGGGACTCCAAGTCTGGGAGGAAATGCAGAGGTAAGTCTTACAAAACCTGATTTGCACATTCACCAGAAATGCCCATCATCTTCGCATTTCTCGACTTCAGCCAACAACCTCGTTACCAATAACAGCTCCAGTTTTAAGAATTTTTTGTTATCGGGGTCCTGTGGCTGCTTAATTAATGAAAAGTAAGAACAGGGTATGGAGCCAGGAAGGGCACCCTTCTGTTTGCTCCCACTCCAATAGCTACAGGGGGCTGCCATAGCCCAGTTGCTGCTGCTGCTAAGTCACTTCAGTCGTGTCCAACCCTGTGGGACCCCATAGACGGCAGCCCACCAGAAACCCCTCTGTGGTTATGATCGTCTCTTCCACTAGATGGTAATGTTCTCAAGGGAACAGGTCCTGTTTCATCACTGCACTAATACGGCTAAAGCTTTCTGATTTGTCATCACTTATCTGATACACAGATATTAAATTAAGGAAAGGAGAAAAAGGAAGAAAGGAAGGAGGGAGAAAGGAAGGGAGGAAGGGAGAGAGAAAGGAAGGAAGGAGCTAGTGAGCAGTAGGAAGTGACCCACAATTCAGGAAATGTGGAGTCCACGAAGTACTGGGACAGTGCTCTTAATAGTGAGTCACTTCCTTCCCTAGGCAAGAATTCAAGTAAGGTACAAGTTCAAGGCAAAGGAAGAGTTCACCTTGTAAGGTGCTCAACTCCTAAGACACCTTTAAACCCAGGGCCCATTGACATTCTGTTTCTGTTTTTACCACGGGACAAACAGGGAATATCTTTCATGCAGGTTCTATGAACACGGGCAGAAGGAGTCACGGAGCTAGATTTCCATCATCTAATCAAACGAGTAAAGTGTGTGTGTAGGGGGTGTGTGTGTGGTAGGTGTATATGTGTGTCTTTGTGGTGTATGTGTAGTATGTTGCAGAGTGTGTGATGTGTATGGTGTGTGACATGTCTGTATGTGCGCGTGTGTGGTGTGTGTGTATGGTGTGTGTGGTGTGCAGGGGGTGATTTGGAGTTTCAGTTACCAGTTCATACTCATCACTATAACCAGATGCACACCTTTGCTTGGTTTCTTTCATACCACATCATGCTATTGTTTCTATGCTTGATTAGTGGTTTATTTGCACTTATTCAAAGTTATTCTATTTGGGATTTTACATCAGATTTAAAAGTGCTTTCTTGCCAAAATTAGGCTTCACTTTGACAATAACAGGAAAATTTGCAAGGCTTTTGAGAAGTAATTTGGTGAAGATATCATTTTACATACATGGCACATAGGGTGGATTATTAAGAATTTCATTGCTGCAGCCCCTGACAGAGCCATTCACAAAGTTTGATGGTTCATTCATGTTCTGCAATGAAAGAGAAAAAAAAAAATCTGTGGGTCAGAGGCAGCATGGACCTTCCTGTAGATGACACTGACCTCACAGAGACAAGGTCAAATTTATACCAGCTGGTTGCATCACTGATTCTGTGTTATCTCAACCCAAAAGGATTCTAAGAAATAATTTTGGTTTAAGAAGACTGTTAAACCTCTAGTTTACTTGGCATTTTTAGACCTGTGAGGATTGGCTTATAGTGACAAAATACTGAAATTAGGCTGGAATCATGACCTAAGTAAATCTCCTTTTGATTCATCTCCCCACACAAGCCCGTCTTTTCTGTGTGGATGACTCACTTTTTATCTGTGGCTAAGGGTTATCATAATCTCCTCATTATCAATAGCTTAGATTATTGATTCTGACATCAGCATAGTCCTAAAACCAGGAGAAATCTCTAACTTTCTACAGTAGATACGGTCCTAAAAAGTTGTAGGTAATAATACTTGCAGGGATCTGTTACTTAAATGTAAGAAATAGCAGTTCCCGAGGTGAATATTCACAGCCTACATTATCAATGGGAAACTTGAAGTATTGTATATTAGGTGATCTTAAGTGAAAGTGAAAGTGAAGTCACTCAGTCGTGTCCCACTCTTTGTGACCCCGTGGACTGTAGCCCACCAGGCTCCTCCATCCATGGGATTTTCCAGGCAAGAGTACTGGAGTGGGTTGCCATTTCCTTCTCCAAGGGCTCTTCCTGACCCAGGGATTGAACCCAGGTCTCCACATTGCAGGCAGACACTTTTACTGTCTGAGCTACCAGGGAAGCCCCTGGTGATCTTAAGTAGGACATAAAAAAATGCAAAGGCAAGTTGTTTAGGAGGACTTTTGGCCATTGGAGTTATTTAGCTACACCTTTCTTGCAGTGGAACAAACACCACAGAGCTGTTGAGATCTGTGTTTCTCAGGGCTCGCCCCATCTCTTCACAGTTTGGGTTAATGTGTGCCCTTTTGTGCGCCTATTCTGGGTCTGCCTATCCTGATGGTGGCCAGGGAAGCCCCAGGGCCGCCAATGGGCTGAGAGGTTTGTTCTGGATCAATGCAAGCTTCTTTCAGCCTGGCCCAAACTGGAGAAGCTCTTCAGAGGTGACCTAGAATATGGTCGGGAACTCAGACCACTGCACAGTGGAGGAGGAAACTGGGGCACTGATATGCTTCACACTCCTAGAAAAATACCAACAGAGGAGACTTTGAATGTGTGTCCCAGAGACATCTCAGGAAGCCCTGCTCTTAAGCCCAACCAACAAGCATAGCAAGCATCGGAATGGACCTTTGACGCTGGCGTTTTCCCAGCCCTGTGATGAATATCAGTTGCCTCTGACCCATGCCTTGCCCACCCCTGGCCCTGCCCTGTATCACATGATGGGCTCTTGGGCTCCTTTAGCACTGGCCTCTGTGTAGGTCTGGCCAATGGAAAGCACTGGCAAGAGGTTAGAGGGTGGGAGCTAAGAGAAGTCAGGTATGTGTCCCTCTTTCTTTTTCAGGCAGCCACTTGAGCGGTGGCTCATTGCCTTCAGGGACTCCAGCTTCCACCAGGCAGTATGTCCCTGGGCAGACGTATGATTCTCTCTGCTCTTCCTGGTGGTCCCAGCACCTCAGCTCTATAACAGCATCCCTCTCATCCACTCCTCCAGCCCTAGCTTGCTGCTTTAGTAGGTTCTGAGTTATCTCCCTGAGTTTTGCTGCTAATGTTTTCAAAGAAAGGCATGAAAGATGACTTACAATCCACAATCCATCAAACTTCAAGCTCTTCTCTGGCTCTCGAGGGTTTCTGTAGAGCTCTTCTATTTCCCTCTTCCACCAGGCAGCTGTGCTATTCCGCAAGAAGTCAGGAAAAGCAACATGGGCTTTGTACAGCTGTAAGGATGACACATGCTGTTATGTGGGGTCTCAGCCTGTCCGGGAATGGGGGTGCGCAAGGACCGGGAAGGGGAGACAAGCAGGTATTTGTGCAAGGCTTTGCCCACTCAGTGTGTGCCCTAACCTCATACCACTGGCTGCAGCTGCACAGAATTTACTGTGGACACACACACACCAGGAAAGGTGACTCCCTTCTCTCTTTTCCTAGAAGGTTAGATAGTCTTTAAGTCCCATTTTAAACATGAGATTCACTTTACGATTAGGCATGTCATCATATAAACAGGAAAATTAACCATCAGCGTCTAAACAGTCAGACTTCAGAGCACAAGTGCTTTTTACCCCATTGGCCAAATCAAGGAGATCAGTCATGCAGAAAAATGTGAGCTGCAGTGTGGATGGGAAGCTGGATGCCCAAGACTGATGTGGCATCAAGTGCTGAGTCAAGGCCATTGTTCTTTTCAACTCTGGCAGCACTTTCTTCTAAATGTAGACGATTTGTTAAAACCCAGTCTGTTCATAACCTCTCCAGTGAAAAGATTCCAGACTTTCCTTCATCATTTTTCAAGCAACATTAAGTTCAAACAAAATACAACCCATTGAAGATGCACAGGTAAAGGTATTTCACACATGATTCCCTTCTATACAATTCCAGTTTAGCTACCTGTTTGGTTTTCCATTTGGGGAAAATTCTGCTTCCAGAAAATTACCCGTTGACAAGTATACTCAACTCAGAGCTACTTAACCAAACATAGGCAGCACTTTCTTCTAAATGTAGACGATTTGTTAAAACCCAGTCTGTTCATAACCTCTCCAGTGAAAAGATTCCAGACTTCCCTTCATTATTTTTCAAGCAACATTAAGTTCAAACAAAATACAACCCATTGGAGGTGCACAGGTAAAAGTATTTCACACATGATTCCCTTCTATACAATTCCAGTTTAGCTACCTGTTGAGTTTTCCATTTGGGGAAAATTCTGCTTCCAGAAAATTACCTGTTGACAAGTATACCCAACTCAGAGCTACTTAACCAAACATCAGGGTAAAACTCATAAGTATCCAGATGTTTAGAACCATGTAGACAAAAATCTGTGCATTACTGTACCTTAACCTGAGTTTCGTGATCAAGGGACCCATCCACATTCACGCTGGGCAGTTCTGGCAAAACCTAGAAAAAAAAAAAAAAGAAAAATTAAAACCTTTAAAAGGCATTGCACACAGACCATGAAATGTTTCACATGTTAGACTCTAATGACATGCATCTCCATACAATTCCAGGGGATATTTGCCATTAATTAAATTGCAAAGTCTGAATATATGAAATTTTGTTAGGTGAATATAGGTTGGGATCTCTTGATTCATTCCATCAGTTTTCAAAATTTTACTTTTGAATGTTATTAACTAAATCCCTGCTAAGCACATCATCTGTACAATCACTTTGCAAATGATGATTTTTTTCACTGATCTGCCTATCACAGACTTGTAACAAATTTCCCCTTATAAAAAATACATATTAAGTGTGACTCTAAAGGAATAAGACTGATTTCTGTTCACAACCCATATGCTTAGCCTCAATGCTTTTAAGCAGTATCACAACTTACTAGGGACTCCAAGTATACACAGCATTAAAAAATTCATAGTATCAACCAATTTCATCTATAATTAGAAGGATATTAACTGTATACATTTTGGACTTCCTTGGTGGCTCAAACGATAAAGCGGCAGCCTACAATGTGGGAGACCTGGGTTCAATCCCTGGGTTGGG
>SJYC01104868.1:0-42031 GCA_006408675.1 Madoqua kirkii
ATATTTACAGAGCAACCCTGGCTAAGAGCTACTGTCATCCAGAGTCAGGAAGTCCACTTGAAATCTTGTTGCTAAGAGCTGAACAATGAGAATGAGGATTGAGGCCACAAAAGGGAACGGAAGGAGATAAGAGAAGGAGATTAATTCATAGCGATCAGTGATTTATTTACGTGCTGACTAAGCATCCTGGGCCAAAGATGAGAGTGGGTGACTGAGAGACAGATTGCAAAGTCCTTTCCAAAGGGATTCTTTATCTTTGCTAAACGACCAGCTGGCATATATAAGGGGTGGGTCATTGGAATACTTCCAGACAATAAAACAAGGCTCACTGATATTTTAGAGGATTAGACCTGAAACCTTATCCTTATTAATGTTTATTGAGCTAATCAGTATCAGACAGATTTCTACTCATTCATAATTTATAAATTACCCAATATATTTTGCCAAGAGTTACTGCATCTCTTTTAATCAATTGTGATACTGATTAATTACAGGCACCTTATCCAAAATCTTACCTTTCCCCAGACAATATCGCTGTTGTCTGGCCATTTGATGAACACCTCACTTTCCTTCCCTCTGGTGAATGTGAGATACTGGGTCTCATTGCCAGAAATGGCTGGGTCCTGCAGGGAAAGGGTTTAAAGCAGCAGACATGAAGAAAACGTCGCCAGGAAATCTCCGCTCTAAATTTTTAACAATTGTCAGTACAGAAAGAAATGGTGAGAAAGAAATACAACACCACACACACATGTCATGGATAACTAAGAGCAAAAAACTTTATTGATGTTTCTCTATGACATTATTCTTTTATTTTCTTGGCTGCAACATGTGGCATGTGGGATCTTAGTTCCCCAACCAGGGATAAACCCACGCCCCCTGCATTGGAGTGTGGAGTCTTAGCCACTGGACCACCAGGAAGTCCCTCTCTATAACATTCTGGAGGAGAAAAAGTATGCTAATGTTTGAAAACAATTCCTGGAAATAAACCAGGTTAATAAAACATTACTCTCAAGTGGAGAAGTCTAATTGATTGTGTTTCCACAATGTTATGGCAATAGTCCTTAAGAACATGAAATTCCGTTCTTCTATTCTGTGACCCAACTTGTCTATCTCAAGTTCCCTTCCCTATTCAGTCTATCTCATACCTGCCTCATCTGCTCTCTAAATAGCATCATATTTCACAACTGTCATAGAAATTGTTACTACCTATCTAGAACTATCTTTTTTTTTTAATGTTTATTTATTGGGGGTCTCACTCCAAAAGAATAAAATCTCTGTAAGGAAAAGGACATCTTATTCTCTTAGATTATAAATACATTTTTTGGAAGACTCAATTTTTAGTCAATACTTGAATGAATGAATGAACAAAAGTCAGAGAATAATGCTGTAATTCCTGGAAGCTATAAGGAAGGGTCATTTGTAGGTAACTACTTCTGTGTTTGACAAGACACAGCTTCCAATGTAAACTCTGTGCTCAGTCACTCAGGCAAACCCAACTCTTTGTGACCCCATGGACTGTAGCCTTCGAGGCTCCTTCTGCCCATGGGATTTCCCAGGCAAAAATACTGGAGTGAGGTGCCATTTCTTCTTCCAGGGGATCGTCCCAATCCAGGGATTGAATCTTTGCCTCTTGTCTCCTGCATTAGCAGGCAGATTCTTTATCACTGTACCACCTGGTAAGCCCCCAATATGAAATAATAAACTGATATTCTGGATCTTAAGTCAGTTGTCAGTGAATTTAATTAAGAAGAAATAAGTCCCTTAAACCTCACCATTGTTGAGTACTGGTAATGGTAACTTAAGAGGTTTTTTAGCCCCTAAGGGAAAAACGAGATTAAGATACAGCTATTTTCTCTGAGGCATAGCCTGAAACAGTGAGACACACTCTCTGTCTTCTTTACCGTTTTGTTTTTGTTTTTTGGAGGCTATATCTAGTGTTACACACTCTATTGTATTTTTGGCTGTTAACTAGTATTTCAGTTTTCTAAGAAGGAAATGGCAGCCCACTCCAGTGTTCTTGCCTGGAGAATCCCAGGGACGGAGGAGCCTGGTGAGCTTCCGTCTATGGGGTCGCACAGAGTCAGACACGACTGAAGCAACTTAGCAGCAGTAGCAGCAGCAGCAACTCTACCAAAAGAATGTAATAATAAATTACCTCCCAATAATACAGTTATGAAAAATAAATATTGCAATCCATCATCTTTTAAAAGCCATTTTCATTCATTCTTCCTTTGTTTATTTGCTTTTTAATACTTAAAAAAAATTATAGGTTCATAAGAAGTTACAAAAAATGTTCAGGGAGGTCTTTTGTATTTTTCATCCAGTTTCCCTCAATGGTACTAGTTTTGAACTATAGAAGCACAAAAGAGGATCCAATCTTTCTAAATACCCACCAGAACAAGAACAAATCTCGTGCCATTTTTCTTCATTTGCTCAATCAGGAGACCAAGATTTTGAAAGCTGGGGCTGAGGGTGAAGTCCAGCTTCCGGTCCATGTAGTCAATGTCTATATGCTGGACATCCTGTAGAAGGAAGCAAGCAGGATACTTGGGCCCTTGTAGCAGGAGCTCATCAGGGGACACAAACTGCTTGGCCAGGCTCTGGCCCTGCTGCCTGCAGACTCCAGACCAGGCCTCCCTGAACTCCCTCTCTGTTACTCTCCTAGACTGACTTTTCAATTCTGCTGATTGAAGTTGCTTTCTGATCCCTACATCCAGCTCACTGGTCCCCATTCTTTCTCCTTCTGCTCCTCCAAATGTATTTCCTCCCACTCCTTCCCTCAGTTTATGTCTTTTCCATTCTTCAGATCTCAAACTCAGTGAGCCTGTTAAACAAAATGCTGGTTGAATGTTCAAGGGTAGAAAGCCATGCTCGCCTGAGAAACATATCTGTGTCTTTCTCTCCTCCCCTCCAGTAAACCTGACTGAACTTATTCACATTTAGAACTACATTATTTTCTAGTTTCCTAGAATGAATTTATTTCTGCCACTCTCATTTGACTGGATGAGCCTGGAGTGAGAACCTTGTCTTCTCTCTTCTCCATAAAGCACCAACTCAGGTTTCGGCACATAAAATTCACTTAATCCTTGATTGTTGGATAATGACGTCAAGTAGTTGGTATCAGTTCCTGGTAGGGAGATGATTCTTTTTAGCCTGAAAGTGATAACCACCTGTATTGCCTTAAGACCGTAAGTAAAACTTCTTTGAGGGAGGAGAGATTTGTTCATAAGCCAAAACTCAGAAAGAATGAATCAACACATTATTAACATTAATTGTCTCTGTGAGGTAAATCCATGGATTTTTAAAAATCTTTTAATTTTCCCATCTTTTCTAATTTATGTTTAATAAGTATCTAGAATAGCAATCTATAAAAAGAAAAATTAAGCCTAGATGAATGTTTCAAATTATCTTTGATGAGAATATCGTAAGGCTTTATTTTATTCTCAGCTGCCAATCATTAATTGTCCTCCCAAACCTCAGGAGGTGAATTGAGAGCAAAACAACTGCATAATGAAAAAGTGATCATCACAAGAGGATGAAGAGCATGCTATTTATGGAATTCTGTCTGTTGACAGCAAATGACTGCACCTCTAGGGCTTATCTAGGGGGTAGATTGTAGTTGTAGGATATGCTTATGTGTATGTGTGTGTTTAAGAAAAAGTGAAGGCTTAGTATTAACTGATTTCATTCATATTGTCCTTTTATAGCCACACTCTCCAAGAATAGCCACAGTACAATTTCCTAAAATGATTATAATCTTGAGATGATTTTCACATCCCCAAAGTCATGCCTCAAAGCCCAGCCATGGCTACTGCAGGATACTCCTGGCAAGAGGCAGGAAGAGTACCCCCCAAGCATCCCTCAAACTGCTGAAGGATTTACACAACTCTGAGTTTGCAACCCTTGATTTTAAAGGGTTGTCTGAAATAAATTTAAGAAGTAATGTTTCTAGCTCCACAGCTACATTTTTTCTTCATACTAAAGTAGTCATCACTACTTGAATGAATTTCTATGAAGATTTTCCAATCTATACTTAGCCACAAATTCCCACCACTAATTAAACCACAGACTGAACAAGGGTATCATACGTAGGGAATCTGAGCAGCCATCATTGCAACATACAAACTGGAGATTTCATAATCTCCTGGTATCCATAGCGACTCAGCTGGAATCCCAAGGCCCAATAGGGAATCATTGCTGGCCGACCAATCAACTAAAATAAAAGAGAAAAATAGACTCAATTACATTTCTTGGGAAGAAAAGATGATTGGCTTCTACTTGAAGCAACTTGAGCTCTTCTATGAAGCTATCTCATCTAAGAGGCCTCACTCAAGAAAAATAAGAAAGTCAAATAAATACGGATTAACCATAGAGATACAGAATGATAGAAAGTCTCTCTATAAACAGTATTCACTCTAGGAAACCTGAGAACTCAGTGATTATTACTGATTTGAAATTCTCAGAAAGGCAAATAGTTAAGAGAAGTATAAGATATCAATATGCCTGTAGATTCGCTAAACACTAAATCCTGACTTTCAGAAAAGACAGCAATAATGTAGTAGGGACATCTAAGGGTCTTCAGGGGGGATCAATGGCCTTTCTCAGTGCTAAGAACATGGCAATACCCAGCAAACATTGGATGATATACTGATGAGTGTAATAGCTTCCAACCTCAGTGTATTGCTGAGTTACAAGCTCAGGGGTTGGCCCCAAAACCATATAAAAGTCCAAAATGCCTCCTGTGGTGCGGTATGTCAGGGCAGGAGTAGGCTGGAATGTCACATCTGTTAAAAAAAAAAAAAAAAAAAAGGTGAGGAGTATCCCTAGAACTATAAATCACCCAGTCAGGGAATCTGCCCTAAATTTTGCCATTTTCACTTTCTTACGTTCTTATTTTAATGCCCACCTCCTCTAAGAAGCTGTTTCCCATGCAGTGGAATCAGAGAGGGATATTCGGGTACCTCAAACATAATCTCAGTCTCAACATCTTACATCACTTTGTGGAAAAAGAGCTAAAGTGTTCAGTAACATAAGGTCATACAAGACAGGCACTGTGTTTAGTGAAAATCACACCCCTTATACCTGGCCTAGTGCTCTTAGTAAACTTGAATAAATGAATGAATGGTAGGCGAGTTTATCTGTCTCATTCCCCTTGCCCTTGACTTTCCTTATTTCTGTTGATATTCCAGATCGCCAAAAGAGGTCACAGATGTTTCTGGTGGTACACAGAGACTGTGTGTCTGTCTTACCCATGGCATTGCTGTTCAGCAGGAGCACTCCATGGGCACTGCCATCCTCCTCCAGTGCCATATAGTAGGGGTGGACACCATAGGAGTTCTTCTTATACTAGGAGAGTTGTGGGAAGAGCAGGTGGATAATCAAGAAGAGAAAATCCAAGAAATCATTTTCACATCATAACCCAAACAGCAAACTCCTGTGCAGTATTGAAGATTCAGCACAATGTCGTGTCTCTTGTGAAGACTTCCTTGACCCTTCCTTCCATCCCAAGTGAAAACCTAAGTGCCCTCTCCTCTACGCCTTCCTTGTTTCTTACCATACATATCTATTTAGCACTGGTCACACTGCATTACCATTGCTTCTGCCTCTCTCTCTTTCTCTCTTTCACTAGTTTATAAGCATCTGGAGAAAAAGACAGTATCTTAATAAGACACTGTCTCATTCTATGTGTGCCTGACATGTAGATCATATTAAATGAAAGTTTATGAAATAAATAAAATCCATTGTCCACAGGAAATATATATAAACAGCTAGTTTAGGGACAGAAAGGAAAGAAAACCTTAAATATGGTGTATTCATTTGAGAGCAGAATATACAGGGAGTAAACTAAATTCACATACAGTAAAAATATTGATGATCTTGTCTGTGCTTACCGCTGGTGGCTCATCTCGGGCAAACATCCCCCACGTGTGCCAGCTTATGTTTCTTCTGAAAGTTGTGTGCTCAGTTTCCCCAAAGCCATAGAGGTACTGAGAGGGGAGGCGTGTGGAGATGGAAAGGAACATGTCCCTGAAGGTGAATCCAGGGAGCTGAGAGTCCCAGCTGCAACACGAGAGCAGAACTTGGTTCAGAGCTGGGCACAGGCCAGCACAAACACGGGATCCATGAGCATCTTCTGAAGCCTCCTGAGTGGCTGAATATCTGATCCATGTTCAAATACTGTGAGATGACTCAGGTCATAACAAGGGCCGTAATTTGCTGCCAAGTCTGTGCTGGCATGTTTATTTGTTATCTGTCTTTTGCAAGGCTGAGAATTCCTTTACTGGGTCCTGGGTTCCTGGACAACAAGGACCACATCACCTCCATCTCTATATTTATACTTCTCCTTGCCCAACATATCAGCTTGAATAAATGCATGAGTGAATGGATAAGATAGAAGCACATTTTTCTGTAGAAAATGTGATACTCTTAGAATGATTTTCTGGATTGGCCAAAGAACTTCTTACTGTTAGGTAGTTAGAATAGGAAACAGGAGTCTAAAATGGTGGTGGCTAAAAGACAAGGAAGGGAAAAGCCGGCAAAAATAGAACAAAGGAAGGTCCGAGGACGAGGACCGGAGTGAGGACTTCAGGGAGAACAAACAGCACTTCTGGCTAGCCCAATTTGCATAGGGCAGGCCCCAGGGGAGGGAGAAACACATAAAAAGAGGAGCCGAAGGGCTCTCTCTCTCCCTCCTGCACTCTGGGGCATTCTTCTCTTCCAGTCTTTGAGTCGACATGCCCTCACACCTCGAAGATGGATTTTCCTGCTATTATCTAAATAAAATAGAGCTGTAACATGGAGCTGTAACACTGATTTGTCTAAGAGCTATAACAGGGCCCCGTTTGAGACCTGAGAGCTATAACACAGTTTATCCAAGACCTGAGAGCTGTGATACGCCGAGGGCTTTAATATCTGTCACTCCAAATCTTTGTTGTGATCGAAACAGAACCAAGGAACATACTCTCACTTGACATTACCAAAGAAGGGAACAGACAGAAAGTCAGACATACATTCAAAAGGAGCTGAAAGCACATGTGTGCACCCAGGTCACAGTTTCTACATGGATGGGGAACCTCAGCTCCAAGCAAAATCCAGATCTTCACTCCACTGCACTCAGCAGCAGGGCAAGGGATGAAAGATGACAACTCCTTTCATGCTTAACACTGTGTAGAGGCTTTGAGTCTTGAGTGTCAATAGAAGCAAAGACTGTAAGAAGCCATTCTGCCCTCCTCAGTAACTTTTGTCCTTCTCTCTTGACTCTTCTGTTATTATTTCTTAATGAGGGTATATAGAATTGATTTCTATCACGGGTTATGTCATACTTATTAAATAGAGTTTCCTGTCCTATTTAACAGGAACAAAGAATAGAACATATATTTTCCCTTCTCTAAAAACAAGCACCACTTAATTAGCTTTTGTAGACCTTTGGTTGATTCATTTTTCTTGTTAAGGTCTAATGGAAAATATAATCCTTATTGAAGTAGGGGAAATAGATACATTCTTCATTGAACATGTTGACATAGAGCCTCTAAAATTTCACTTGCATTCATGAGAGCCACTACATTAGATCTAGAACCACTCTAATTAGAACCAAATAAAGAGTACTTACATAACAGTGCTGGAGCTTTTTCTTCGAATCTGGATCCCAAAAGGATTGTTCCGAATCTTGACATCATACAGACGGTTTTCAGGGGAACCCACTGGAGACGAAGGGGTGTTCAGAGGCACTGGGACCTCGTACCTTTTATTTGTGGGATCATAGATCTGCCAAGTAGAGAGAAGGAAGCTTCTTCATGGATCTCAGGCTTACAATTCCTTGTGCCAGCTTATATCAAATACAATTCAGTTTCCATATTTTCTGGCTGATCTGAATCATATCAGGAGGCATCAAATATCCTGAAACAAACAGGTGTGAGGCCTACACCTACTGTGCCCAATATGGAGCCTGAACTCCAAAAATGCCTCAGTATGACCTATTCAAAGCCAGCAAGGGCATTTCTAAAATATTTGTGATATAAGGGTATAGAATCTCACGGATAGAATGTGTGTGTGTGTGTGTGTGTGTGTGTTTATGAGGGTGTGGTATGGGAACATGCATGTGTATATAGTACCTTAAGTGTGAGCATGTGAGTATATATTAGAAATTAGAGAATTGAATTTACCTATAGACACTGAGGTCTTCTTACTGGTGGAACTTCCAGATGTTGTACAGTTTTTCCATCCCTAAGATGGCTCTCTTATACCCACTGTTGTTCCTATCTACCTGACAGGTAGGAAAATTAGAGAAAAATGTGTGGGAAAAATGAGAGAAGGGAAGAGTGTTGTTGGGGCCCCTGAAGTATTGCCAGGATGAGCAAGCATCCTCTTCCTTATCATAGTATTAGCCAACTTTTTACACTTCAGACAAGTCTCTTTTCTTGATAGAGAGAGAAACACACTTCACAGACAGAGTGTGGGCCACCTCAGAAGGCAAGAACCACCTCAAAATATGGCATGGTTAGTTTTTATGGGCTGGGTAATTTCATGGGCTAATGAGTGGGAGGGTTATTCCAACTATTTCAGGGAATGGGCAGGGATTTCCATGAACTGAGCCACCACCCACTTTTCAGCCTTTTATAGTTAGCCTCAGAATTGTCATGGTGCCTGTGGGTGTGTCATTTAGCTTGCTTATGTGTTACAAAGATCCTATATTGAGGCTCAAAGTATAGTGGAAATTGACTTGTCTGCCACTTTGGACCCATTTGGATCTAATCAGTTTATGTCCGGTCCTCAGGTTTTGTTATTCTCTTGTGCCCTGTTCCCTTCCCTCCTGTTTCAGACAAGTTTTCTCTAAAGCTTTGCTTCTCAATATTGCCTTTGTCAGGCCAAAAGCAGCTTCCACAATGTTTCACAATGTTGAACAGGATCACCGGGGAACTTGTTAAGACCACAGAATCTCAGCCTCACCCCAGACTTTCTGAATCTGGCTCTTCATTTTCATAAGATCTCTGAGGTGACTCATTAAACACTAAAGTGTGAAAAGCAAAGTCTAGAGGTGACCTGTCCAAGGAGGTACCCACCACATGTGGCCATGAAGCACTGGAATGTGGTGTCTGCATTTAGACTCACTGTGAGTACAAAATCGGAGAAGGCAATGGCACCCCACTGCAGTACTCTTGCCGAAAATCCCATGGGCAGAGGAGTCTGGTGGGCTGCAGTCCATGGCGTTGCTATGAGTCGGACACAACTGAGTGACTTCACTTTCACTTTTCACTTTCATGCACTGGAGAAGGAAATGGCAACCCACTCCAGTGTTCTTGCCTGGAGAATCCCAGGGACAGAGCAGCCTGGTGGGCTGCCGTCTATGGGGTCGCACAGAGTCAGACTCGACTGAAGCGACTTAGCAGCAGCAGCAGCAGCACGAGTACAAAATGCACAGCAAATTTTGAGGACATAGTGTGGTTAAGTTGTATTTGGATTACATGGTGATATGATAATATTTTGATATATTGGTTAAATAAAATGTCACTAAAATAAATTTCTTTTTTTTCCAAATATATTTTGAAAACTATAGTTATTAGAAAACATGTGGAGACTTCCCTGGTGGTCCAGTGGTTAAGAATCCGCCTTGCAATGCAGGGGATGTGGGTTCCTTCCTTGGTCATGGCACTAAGCCCCTGTACCACAACTAGAGAGTCCATGTACTACAACAAAAGACTCCACATGTGGCAATGAGGACCCATGGTTCAGACTGCATTTCTGTTAGAGCAGAGAGAAGACTCTTGAGAGTCTCTTGGACTGCAAAGAGATCAAACCAGTCAATCCTAAAGGAGATTAACCCTGAATAGTCATTGGAAGGACTGATGTTAAAGCTGAAGTTCCAATACTTTGGCCACCTGATTCAAAGAACTGACTCACTGGAAAAGAGCCTGATGCTGGGAAAGAGTGAAGGCAGGAGAAGGGGATGACAGAGGATGAGATGGTTGGATGGCATCACCAGCTCAATGGACATGAGTTTAGGCAAGCTCCAGGAGTTGGTGATGGACAGGGAAGCCTGGCGTGCTGCAGTCCATGGGGTCAACAAAGAGTTGGACATGACTGAGCAGAAGAACTGTACAAAAAAAGATCTAAATGACCCAGATAATGATGATGGTGTGATCACTAATTTAGAGCCAGACATCCTGGAATGTGAAGTCAAGCGGGCCTTAGAAAGCATCACTACGAACAAAGCTAGTAGAGGTGATGGAATTCCAGTTGAGCTGTTTCAAATCCTGAAACATGATGCTGTGAAAGTGCTGCACTCAATATGCTAGCAAATTTGGAAAACTCAGCAGTGGCCACAGGACTGGAAAAGGTCCGTTTTCATTCCAATACCAAAGAAAGGCAATGCCAAAGAATGCTCAGACTACTGCACAATTGTGCTCATCTCACATGCTAGTAAAGTAATGCTCAAAATTCTCCAAGCCATGCTTCAGCAATACATGAACCATGAACTTCCAGATGTTCAAGCTGGTTTTAGAAAAGGCAGAGGAACCAGAGATCAAATTGCCAGCATCTGCTGGATCATGAAAAAAGCAAGAGAGTTCCAGAAAAACACCTATTTCTGCTTTATTGACTATGCCAAAGCCTTTGTGTGGATCACAATAAACTGTGGAAAATTCTGAAAGAGATGAGAATCCCAGACCACCTGACTTGCCTCTTGAGAAATCTGTATGCAAGTCAGGAAGCAACCGTTAGGACTGGACATGTTTCCAAATAGGAAAAAGAGTTCGTCACGGCTTTATATTTTCACCCTGCTTATTTAACTTCTATGCAGAGTACATCATGAGAAACGCTGGGCTGGAAGAAGCACAAGCTGGAATCAAGATTGCAGGGAGAAATATCAATAACCTCAGATATGCAGATGTTACCACCCTTATGGCAGACAGTGAAAAGGAGCTAAAAAGCCTCTTGATGAAAGTGAAAGTGGAGAGTGAAAAAGTTGGCTTAAAGCTCAACATTCAGAAAACAAAGATCATGGCATCTGGTCCCATCACTTCATGGCAAGTAGATGGGGAAACAGTGGAAACAGTGTCAGACTTTATTTTGGGATGGGGCTCCAAAATCACTGCAGATGGTGACTGCAACCATGAAATTAAAAGACGCTTACTCCTTGCAAGAGAAGTTATGACCAGCTTAGATAGTATATTCAAAAGCAGAGACATTACTTTGCCAACTAAGGTCCGTCTAGTCAAGGCTATGGTTTTTCCAGTGGTCATGTATGGATGTGAGAGTTGGACTGTGAAGAAGGCGGAGTGCAGAAGAATTGATGCTTTTGAATGGTGGTGTTGGAGAAGACTCTTGAGAGTCCCTTGGACTGCAAGGAGATCCAACCAGTCCATTCTGAAGGAGATCAACCCTGGGATTTCTTTGGAAGGAATGATGCTAAAGCTGAAACTCCAGTACTTTGGCCACCTGATGCAAAGAGTTGACTCATTGGAAAAGACTCTGATGCTGGGAGGGACTGGGAGCAGGAGGAGAAGGGGATGACAGAGGATGAGATGGCTGGATGGCATCACTGACTCGATGGACGCGAGTCTGAGTGAACTCCGGGAGTTGGTGATGGACAGGGAGGCCTGGCGTGCTGCGATTCATGGGATCACAGAGAGTTGGATATGACTGAGCGACTGAACTGAACTGAACTGAGCAACTGAACTGAGCTGAGTAAGTCTCCAAGAGTGGCCTCTTAACTTACAGAGTCAGCACCACCTGGAAACTTGCTAGCAGTGCAGATCCTCAGGTTGGAAACTCTGGGGGGTCAGGCCACCCATCTTTTAACAAGATCTGCAGTGATTCTGATACAGATGCAGGTGCTAAAGCTTAAGAACCACAGCTAGAGAGATAACTCTGATGTCAAAAATGGGTTGTTGCCACTTATATGGCATACCACACAGCAGACACACTTTTCTCAGGGCTAAAGAAGGACTCTTTAAGGATGTTTATGACTTAGAGTACTCACTATTATAAGAAATTACCACCCTCAGTGTTCTAAGGTTACATCCCACCCCAGTTCTCTCCTAACTTTCTGATCTTCGCCTCTTCGGGCCTCAGCAGCCCCACTTGTAGAATGAGGGATTTGGATTAAAGATGTTTCAATGTCTTCCAACTGCATGGAGCTGTCAGCTAAGAATTCCAACCATGGAGACACAGAATTACCTTGAACTGCAGCATGTTCTCTGTGTGGTAGATCACACTCAGGCGGAGAAAGCCGATGGTTGCAGAGAGAGTGTCAGAGGCAGAGGTGGCCTTCGCTGTGGCTGCAGGTGGGGCTACCTTGTCCCGTGATGATGGCGGTGGCACCATAGCTTGTGCAGCTTCCGAGTCTGTCAGGTGGGTGAGGTCTACGGTGATGCCCGTAGGCAGGTACTGAATGTTGCTGGCAACATAATTAGGGATGGTGTCATAGAAACAGGTGGGCACCCCAGGAACAGTGGTGGGCTGGAACAAGAGGAGGACTTCAAGGTCAGCCTCTGACAGGACACTTCAAGACTCTCATTACAGAAGAAGGTGGTTAAACAAGACTCAGTCTCTTACCCTATGTCCATTGCTATGAGTTGAACTATATTCCCCAAAGTGATGGTAAGTTCTAACCCCTGGTACCTGTGAATAAGGTACCTGGTGCCTTGTTTGGAAATAGGACCTTTGCAGGTGATCAAGTTGAATGAGGTCACTGGGACAGAGCTAGCCAATATGACTAGTGTCCTTAGTAAAAGGGGCAACTGAGACACAGACATGCACCTGGGGAGAACATCATGTGAAGATGAAGAGGTCAGGGTGATGTTTGTACAAACCAAGTAACACTGCAGATTGCCGCAAACCCCCAGAACCCAGGAAAGGGACACGAAACAGATTTTCCCTTCTGGCCTCTAGAAAGCACCAACTGTGTAGACAGTTTGATATCAGACTTCCAGCTCCCAGAAGCTGAGATAATAAGTCACCCAGTTTGTTGTACTTGGCTATGGCAGCCCTAGCAAATGAATATATCCATTTAAACATACACAGGGACTTCCTTGGTAGCCCAGTGGCTAAGACCCCAAGCGTCCAATGCAGGGGGCCTGGGTTCGATCCCTGGTCGGAGAAACTGATCCCACATGCCACAACTAAAGGTCTCACATGTCACAGCTAAGACCCAGCACAACCAAATAAACAAATAAAAATAAAGAAAATAAACACACACACACACACACACACACACACACACTGGCCTCATCTAATCGTGAAGGGCCAGCAGGAGACCTATCTGGAAACTGAGTCCTAAGGCAGGGCTTTGTTCCCATGTCCTTACTATGCCTTATTGTGATCTCGAGGAGATCACTGATTTTCTCTGGCCTTCATTCTCTCTATTTTCTCTCTTCTCAAAGGGAGAGAAACAGCATTACCTTACCTTTCTGCTTGGACTCTCCAATAGATGGGGGGAAGGGGGAAAAAACTTAAAATACTCAGTGCATTCCCACTGCACTACAGCCATGTTCAGAACAAAGTGGGATTTGAAATGCTCTGATTGTAGGAAAGTCAGTGAGTTGATCCTTATACAGATCTCTGAATGAAACACTGATCGCCTATCACATGCAGCTGATAAAAACACCTCATCAGCTGCCATAGCATCATTTGCTTTCTGAAGATGACTAGTTTAATCTGTCAACATTTAGGAAGTGTTTGCTGGGTGCCCAATTACCTGTGGGACACTTTTTACAGCTTCCTGCTCACTGAAGCAGTCTGCTCCTGGTCCTTACCTCCCAGAGGCACCCCCGCTCCCTGCAACTCTCCTCGGAGACAGCAGGCTGCTCAGGAAAGCAGTTGAACTTCTGCAGGTCACTGACCGGAAGGTCCCACTAATGGAGAATGCTTGTCCCAGTACCAGTCCCTTGAGTTCAGTGATGTTCACCACCTGAGGAAAGGGAAAGGGCTGTGGTGACACACGAGGTGAGGTGGAGCTGCCTGGATAATGTCCTTCTCTGATGGCCATGTAGTCAGGACCGGGGAAACCCGCCCTTTGACCAACATCGCTTTGATGGGGAAAATTCGTAATCTTTTTTTTTTCTCCTCTGGGTCTTTCGACCTCTCTGCCGGGAAAATGAATCTGACTTCCTCCAGACCTTTCTGATCTCGTGGAGCCAACGTGGGATATTGAATTGAAAGAGCTTCAGTCATGTTAAGGAACACAGATCACAGGCAGGGCGGGCATTTCAGATTCATTGCCCCCTGGGCACAGTGCTCAGACATTTTACTAACAATGACAGTTTAGAGAGCTAAACTTTACTGAGTCTGTCAAGTACTGTGATAACCACTTCATATGCATTATCTCTATGAGTCCCATGAAACAATCCTATGCTATGAATAATAATATATTGACTGTATATACTATAGTCAATACTATTTATATACAATATATTATATATACTATTATATATATTATATAAAATATTATAACATATTCAATATAATATAACTATCTCAGTTTTACAAATCAAAACACTGAGGTTCAGGAGGTTTATTGTTTTGCTCAAGATCTCACAGCTAGGGCTCAGCAGAGCTAGGATTAGAACCCTACTCTGCCTAATCCTAAAAAGCAAGCTCTCGTCCTTTTCTTTATGTGTTATTAAAGTGGAAGGGGGCAGGGAGTTCCCTGGTGCTCCAGTGGTTAGATTCTGTACTCCCAATGCAGGGGCAAGGATTCGATCCCCCATCAGGGAACTAAGATCATTCATGCTACACTGTGCAACCAAAAGAAGTTTTAAAAAATAAAATTAAAATTAAAAAGAGGTCTGCTGTAAGGAATAGTGAATTTCCCAGTGCTTGAAATGTTAACTAACAATTGGGACTTTTCTTTTTCAAAGATTATCATGTAAGGGAAACCTCCATAAGAACAAAAGCATAAGAACAAAAAGAATAAAAACTCCTTGTGTTTGATTAAATTCTCATTTTCTGCAATGGAATAAAGATAATTTAGAATAGGAAGGAAAAATAGCAACTGTGTCTCAAAGAAAGTCCTTAATGTGAATGAGAGAACACAGATGTCAATATTCTCCAGAACGAGGCCAATGTATTGAATCATATTTTCTCTATCATATCTGACATTAGCACATCTACTTTTAAATAGCCCAAAGAAGAACTGCCTTCTTCAAGGGTATCAGCTCCTACTGCCTGCCTCAGAGTCCCAATGCAAGCAAAGCTCCAGGGTCCATATGGAGGATGCACAGCTTTCTCCTTCTACATTCTTCCCATGGTTCCCCAACAAGCCGGTTGTCTCTATGCCAACCCAAAGTCAACAGAGCAAGAACGAGCTGGCTGTCAGGAGCTCAGGTGAGGGCTGTTGACAGGGGCACCGCAGCAAGGAACAGTATCCCACCTTTGTTGATTCTGTGTAGACAACGTTTGAAATGGAGGTGGTAGCATTATTTAGGGAGACAGTAAAATTAGTAGGTTCCTTGTCCATTCCCAAGATCATGATATCTGTAAATGTGAGTTTGTCAGGGTCTGTATAATTAGCATGTATAACCGTTGCCTGTAGACGGTTCTGTGGGGAAAAGAAGTCAGTTTAGAGACCAGGTATATCTCATTCTGATTGTGTCCAAATACCATTCCATATCTTTCTGAGATCCCAAGAGATCCTTTACCTCTGAGGTTCTAAATGGTGCTAGGTGGTCATCCCCAGGGAATTTTTCAAGGAAGACTCGTAACAGTCTTTAAGTAATCTTTTAGTAACATTATGTACTTGTTTTAGTTTACTGGTTCTTTATTGATTCTATTACTCAGAAAATATGTTGCTGATACCATGGAATTATCAAACAGACAAGATGACACACGTACAAAAAGAGATCCATAGGCATGCAAAGATATACACATTCATACACACACAACATAATGCCAAAGTAATTTTTTTTCTTTTCATGATAATGATGATAGCTCAAATTTATGAATGTTCACTGTGTGCCAGACCTTGTGCTAAGCATTTTACATGTATCATCTCATTCAGTTCTCACAGCAAACTATGGGGTTGAGGCTCTCATGATCCCCATTCTTCAGATAAGGAGCCTAAAGCCAAGAAAATGTAGAAAACCTATCCAGGGAACTACAGTTCAAAAGTGACAAAGCTGAGCTATAACAAAGAAGGTAGAACCAATGACTGAAGAAAAAAAGGGACACTTTGATGTTTAAAAAAATTAAGCATCCCACAGATACATGCCCAAATGATTTTTTACAAAAGTAAAGTAATGGAGAAAGAACAGCCTTTTCAACAGATGATGCTGGAGCAATTGGACATCCATAGGCAAAACACAAAATTCAGCCTAAACTTCATGTCTTACATAAAAATTAACTCAAAACTGGCAGTTCCCTAATGGTCTAATGGTTAGGACTTGGCACTTTCACTGTCGTGGCCTGGATTTGGTCTCTGATCAGGGAACTAAAGTTCCGCAAGACCTGCAGTGTGGCCCAAAATTTTCTTTTACATTTAATCTAAAAAGATTAATTCAAAATAGGTAATAAACTTAAATATAAAGGGCAGAACTATAAAAATTTTAGGAAAAAATGGGAGGAAATATTGAAGAACTATAAAGAGTTCTTATACTAGACACCAAAAACATGATCCATAAATGGGAAAAATGATAAATTAGACCTTTGAAAATTAAAAATTTTTTCCTCTGAAAAAGACTGTGAAGAAAATGAAAAGAGCAGCCTACAAACTGAAAGAAATAAAAATTAGCAAACCATGTAGCTAAGAAGGGAAGTCTCAAAGCTGAACAGAAAAATAAGTTAAACAAGCCAATCAGAAAATGGGCAAAAGAACTGGAACATTTTATCTTAGAGAATATACAGCTGGCTAATGAAGACATGAAAAAATGGTCAATCAACATCATTAAAAGCCAGAGAAATACAAATTGAAACCACAGTGAGCTATCACTGCTGCTGCTGCTAAGTTGCTTCAGTCATATCTGATTGTGCGACCCCATAAATGGCAGCCCACCAGGCTCCCCTGTCCCTGGGATTCTCTAGGCAAGAACACTGGAGTGGGTTGCCATTTCCTTCTCCAATGCATGAAAATAAAAAGTGAAAGTGAAGTCGCTCAGTTGTGTCTAAGTCTTGGCGACACCATGGACTGCAGCCCACCAGGCTTCTCCATCCATGGGATTTTCCAGGCAAGAGTACTGGAGTGGGGTGCCATTGCCTTCTCCAGAGCTATCACTACACCTTTATCAAAATGGCTAGTTTTTTTTGTTTTTGTTTTTGTTTTTTTTAATGTGACAACATCAAATGCTGGTTACAATGCAGAGAAACTGGGTAAAATGCATTGGTGGTAGAAATGTAAAATAGTATAGCCATTCTGAAAAAGAATTCGGCAGTTTCTTATAAAACTAAACATATACTTACATAATACCCAGCAACTGCACTCTTGAGCATTGATCCCAGATAATTGAAAACTTGTGTTCACATAAAAATCTGTTCCTAGCAGCCTTATCTGTAATAACCCATGACTGGAAATACTCCCAGATGCCCTTACTTAAGGGCATAGTTAAACATATCCTGGAATGCTGCTCAGCAATAAAAATGAACTGACTTTTGACATGGAAAAGCTCAGATGAATTTTGAGGAAATTATGCTGAAAATAAAAAGCCATTCCCCAATGCTGTGTGCTGTATAATTACATTTACATAACATTTTTGAAAGGACAAAATTATAGAAATAGCAAATTAGTGGTTTCCAAGAACTAAGGATGAGGTTGAGGCCTGGGGCAAGTGGAGGCAAGTAGACTGGACAACAGGAGGGATCTTCCTGGCCATGGAAATATTCTGCATCTTCATAGTGAGAGGGTAACATGCACGAAGGCTGGGGTCTCCAAATGGAGGAAATAGGCTGCAAGTGTCAGACGTTTTCTTGTCTCTCTATATATGCAAAATTAAAAGGAGGTTTCTCTTAAAATTCTGTGTTGCCATGACAATACCTGGTTCCACCTGAACTTGACTTCTCTCAAACCTTGAGCTAACCAATGCGGTTTTTCTTATGGAAATGTTTTTCTTAAGCTATGTTAATGAACTATGTATTTACCCTAGACTCTGTCTTTCTTCAAGTTGGTTCTGCCTAAGACTCAGAACCAACTTGACAAACCAGTGTGTTTTACTCATGCAAATGTTGTCTTAAGTTATGTTAATGAGACTATGTATTTGCTTGAAAACCTGCCTTTCTTCAAGATTCATGTCAATCATTTTATGGCCTGGGATGACTCACCTGTGCCAATGTTATCTCAAAATATTGTGGGTGAGGGGCCTGATGCCACTCTCTGAGTTTTGAGACATTTCCTTTCTCTAATTAGCAGACTGCTAGTAGCTATATAACTTCCTGCTAAAGACTAGCGAGGGCTGGGGTGGGGAGTGGGGGGGAGGGTCTCTTTCTACCCGCTTCTGATATCTATGTCAGAAGCTTTCTTTATCTCTTTTATACTTTAATAAAACTTTAATACACAAAAGCTCTGAGCGATCAAGCCTTGAATTGACCTCGGATTGAATTCCTCTCCTCCGGAGGCCAAGAATCCCAGCGTCTTTCACAGCTCAGCAACAATCTTTCAATAGTATAATGTCAATATTCTTGTTGTAAAATTGCACTATAGTCTTATAAGATGTTCCAATTAGGGGAAACTGGGTAAAGAGTACGAGGAAACTCTGTATTATTTCTTAGAAAATGGAGCTCTTTAATTATGTCAACACAAAAAGTATCATTTAAAAAGCAATATAGGACTTCCCAGACTTCCCTGGTGGCTCAGATGGTAAAGAATCCACCTGCAATGCAGGAGACCTGGGCTCGATCCCTGAGTTGGGAAGATCCCCTGGAGGAGGGCATGACAACCCACTCCAGTATTGTCACCTGGAGAATTCCCATGGACAGAGGAGTCTGGTGCGCTAGAGTCCATGGGGTCGCAAAGAGTCAGACAGGACTGAGTAACTCAGCACATGGAACTTCCCTGGTAGTCCAGTTATTAAGAATCTGTTTTGCAATGCAAGGGATGTGGGCTTGATTCTTGGTCAGGGAACTAAGACCCCACATGCCATGGAGCAACTAAGCCCATGCATGGCAACTAGGGCCAAATGTAGCCAAATAGAAAAACATTTGAAAAATAAAAGGCAATATGAATTTAAAAGAAAGAAGAAATGAGGGAGCAAGAGTCTCACACAAGAAAGTTCTGCCTATGCACAGACAGACATCTAAGAAAACCAATTCGGGGTTCTCCCATCCCCTTCCAGCCTTACTGCCATTCTTCTTCTTGGTCCCCTTGGGAAGCAGACACCCGGCAAGTAACACAGTGCATCTCCCAATCTCTCAAAACCACCACGTAATAGCTGTGCCCAAGGCCAAGCTTTAGGGGCTAGAAAGGAAGTTCCTTGATGGAATAACTTCAAAAGGCTCTACATACCTCATCACCCTCCATCCACACCCTCATCCACTTGTACTCTCTCAAATAAGAATACATCTTGGAAGCCCAGACTCATATAAAACTCAAAATTTTTGTTTTAGAAAAACAGACAACTTCTTCACCAAACTCAAGCTGATTTTTCTATCAGTTAATGTTTCTAACTCAGATTAAAAATTTTCATTTTAATGCTAATCCTTTCTGGGACTGTGGCAGTGAGGGACTGCCCACAAAAGCAAGCAACTCCAGAAAACCCAAAACTCAAAAAAGCAATCACAAAAAAGAGCTTGCACTGTGGGTTCCCCCTAAAAACAGTACTTACAGAGGTGATGGAAAAATTATACAGAATATAATTATTTTCAGCTACAGCATCTGAAAGAGAAAGATGGAGGAGGGACAGTTACTACAGGAAACAGAACAGCTGGGCATCCTCTTCTCTCCACTGGGAACGCCTCTGCCAGCTAGCTCTGCTCACCCAAGTTCTACCTGTGTTTTTGCAGACTCCACAGAGGTCTCCTGGACTACTCCAACAGCCAGTAACTACTCCCTCCTCTGAACACCATGGCATAGGTGGAACCATTTTGTCGGCATTTAAAGCATTTTGGGGGCTTCCCTGGTGGCTCAGTGGTAAAGAATCTGCTTGCCAGTGCAGGAGACCTGGGCTCAATCCTTGGTCCTGGAAGATCCCACACACCATGGGACAACTAAGCCCAAGCACCACCACTGCTAAGCCTGTGCTCCAGAGCCTGGGAGCCACAGCTACTGAAGCCACACGCCCTAGAGCCCGCGCTCCATCACAGTGACAAGCCCGTGCACCACACCGAGAGAGCAGCCCTCGTCTGTCACAAGAGAAAAAGCCCACACGGCAATGATGACCCAGCACAGCCAAAAATGAACAATAGAATAAATAAACAAATAATTTTTAAAAAAACACACATTTTGACTTGCATTTGTAGTTATCTACATGCCCTCCCTCTCTCTGGACGAGGACTTCCTCAAGTCAATGGCTATGTCTTGTGTGCTAAGTCATTTCAGTCCTGTCTGACTCTGCACCCCATGGATTGTAGCCCACCAGGCTCCTCTGTCCATGGGGATACTCTGGGTAAGAATACTGGAGGGGGTTGCCATGCCTTCCTCCAGAGGATCTTCTCGACCCAGGGATTGCACTTGCTTCACTTATATCTCCTGCATTTGCAGGTGGGCTCTTTACCCACTGAGTCACCTGGAAAGTTTAGGCCCTGCACATAGCCCAGTAATAAATAGCCAAGAACTATTAATAAATGCTAATTCTATGTAGGGCAGATTCTTACATAATGAGACCCGAAGCTTATGTGAGGTACTTATGTGTGAAAAAAAAACACCACACAAATTAGATACTTGCCTCTCAATAGCAACCAAGGCAATATTTTACAATCTATTAATAAATTGTAACTTCCTAGGTGGTGCTAGTGGTAAAAAACATCTGCCTGTCAATTCAGGAAACACCAGAGCCACAGGTTTGATCCCTGGGCCAGGAAGATCCCCTGGAGTTGGAGTAGGAAATGGCAACCTGTGCCAGTATTCTTGCCTGGGAAATTCTATGAACAGGGAGCCTGGCAGGCTACAGGCCATGGGGTCACAAAGAGTCAGACGCAACTGAGTACATATACACATTAACTTACTGTATTATTCTGACGTTAATAATGACATCCAGAGAAAGGAATAAACTAAATCCAATCATATCTTTTGCTTTGGTAGAATCAGTAACACACAAGTTGCTCATTTGAAGTCTATTTTAATGTACGTGTTTGGCTAGTGGAACTTTAAGAATGCATTGATTCTAAGCTATAGAAATAAGTATCAGTGATAACAAAGCTCGTGCCATACTGGGCAGTCTGCCGAGATGAACTGCCACGGAGAAGCGCAGTGATGGTACCATAAGGAAGTCTACCTTTAGAGACACCATCATCCCAGTACAGCTCTCCCTTTGCTTCTCGCTTAGAGTCCAAGGCAATGATGAGTCCCAGAGAGTTCTTCCGGCTGTAAAAGAGCGATTCTCAGTGTCAGAGAATGAAGAAAAGATAGAATGGTCTAAGCCAGCCCCCTTCATGCCCCAGGGACAGACCATTTTGGAGTCAATCTCAGCTATTAAGTCGATACTGATGCTGTCTGAAAACACGGAAGCAGGGTGTGGGTAGACAGCAGAGGCAAGCAGTGAATGAGCTTAAGAAGAACAGTAGATGGAGGTAGTTCTTGCTGGGAACTGCACTTGTGATAACACTAACAATTAGTACTTACTGGATGCTTTCCACGTGGCTGGCACTCTTCTAAGCATCCTCTATGCCTTAAACCATATCTATTATTTCATCTGAGCCTCTTAATTACTCTAAGAAGTTGAATACCATCATCTCCAGTTTACTAATGATGAGCAGAGACACACAAAGTAAGTTGCCCATGATAACGTTTCTTGTATGTAGCAGAGCTGAGGCTCAAACCCAAATTTTCTGGCTCTTGACCTTAAACCTATGTTGATTTTCATATGGTATCTCTTACCTACTATTAACATGCATTGTCTCATGCCTAACGAAATCTACTTGAGGATATTTTTTGACCTGGGGAATCCTCATGAGTGATTATTTTGACCACCCTTACAATTTGATGCCATTTACAAGTGAGAGACAATGGGAATGTAAAGGAACCGAGGCTACAGCTATCCCCTGCTAAATGAAGATGCCAATTCTGGGCTGACCTTGAGAGGAAAGGAGAAAGATGAGTTACTGAAGCTATTTTCCCTTAGTTGATCCACTTTCAGTTCCAATTTTTCTTTCCCATAACACTCTGCACCCTCAGAAGAGTGAGCAGCTTACCTGGCCTCTGTGGTCGTGTTTGGCCACTGGATGGGAAAGATGTAGCCCCCTCGGAGGTGAAGTCCTATCCTATCACCTGGCAGCAGCAGCTCCACAAATTGTTTCCTCCATTCTATGGCCACTTGCTAGCCAATAAAAGGGGGAAAGACCAGAAAATACGTTGCTTGGGCTACAAGTGACATTGGAATTATCTAGTTCAGTTGCTTCATTTTAAGCAAGAGAAAAACAGAGGACCCCCCCACCCCCAGCACCGCACCTCCCAAAGTGAAGTGATTTGCCCATGGCACATAGGAAATAGCAGAGCCAAGACTCCAGCCTATCCTATTTCCTTATATTACACCCTGCTGTGTGTGATTTCCCACTCAGGTTTTAATTCTGTAGATCATCACAGCCTTAGGCCCACTACTAGTCCACATAGCTGCAGAATAGTCAGTCAAAACTACCGAAAATTTCCATAAACCTACTTTAGTTATTCAAATTATTTCATTGTACCTCAGGAAAGGCCTCCTTCCCAGGAACATACCCATAAGCAACAAAATGTAAAACCTTGTTCTATTAGCCTACCCCAAGCACTCAAGACTCACTCACCGTTTCATAGTCATACCAGACAGCGTCGGGTATGTATGCTCTTGCATAGTTCAAACCCTGGGGAAACATAATGGTGAGCAACAGTGGCACAACCCTTTACAGTTTACACAACACCCTCACCCATGGTGGCACATGCTCATCACAACACTCCAGAGAGAAAGTTGGGATCATACATCCCACAAGTAAAATACAGATCCTCAGAAAAACTGGGCAGGTTAACCAAAACAGAGCTGTTCCTAGAAATGAAGATTATTTTGCTTGGAGACTGCTGAGAAAAGCAGAGAAAGTGTATTTCCTGGGTCCCTTGTGTAATCTGATAGGAGGAGAATGAAGCAGCTAGGCCCTCCAGAGAGCTTTGCAGGAGGACTACTTGCGAGCTGGCAGGACCTATCACGAGATGCTGGGGCTAAAACGTCAGCTCCAAGGGCCTTTGACTTGAGTCCATGAGCCATCTCTCGCGTTTATAAATAGATCAGCATAATCCTGACCCCTCTCCTACTCTTCTCTACTCACCCCTGCCCTTGATTCTACTTGGTCCTTCCGACAGGGACTCCAGAGTAACACCCTCCCCTTACCCAGCACTCCTCTCTCCCTCCACACTCCTCTCCCCACCGCTTCTCTTCCCCTACCCTGACTTTAAGAAATACACCCCCTCTGGTGAACAGGAAGCACAGACAGATGATCAGCCTGAACTCTCAGATATTCAAAGTCCCCACCAGTACCAAGGCCACATGCTTAAGGAAACAAGCTTTAAGGTAATCTTGCAAAATGGAGATTGTTTAGCTCGGCAAATTGAGAGTGAGATCAATAATTACTATTTTTCTAATTTCTGAATTTTCGTGCTCTCTCCCTCCTATTTGTAGTCAGATTTATCTTTAAACACAGACACTCAAGCCCCAGCTTATTTAGCTGTAAATCCACGAGAACAAGTAGGAGAGTCCACCCCATTGTTCAGATTATAAACACACTTCATATAAAACAGGCGTGATGAGGAGTCCAGGCCCCCAAAGGAACTGTTCGTGCACCTCCCAGGTGGCTGGGTCCTGGTAGAACCTGGAAAACAGAGAAGGCAGGTGAAGCCTGAATGCAAAACAGCCACACTGGGTAGGGCAGCAGGGTCCTAACTAACCTTGCTGCTACTAGCAAGGTCAGTGACGTTCTGATCTGAAAGGGAGTCTTTGCAGGTCAGGAAGCTTACTCATGGACGAGGGGCCTTGCTACGGTCTCGCCCAGGGTATGAGCTCGGTAGAAAAGGGTGTAGAGATAGGGCAGCAGGGTGTAGCGGATGTTCAGATAGTATCTGGAGGATTCCAACAGCATAGCGTTGTTTTCACTGAAGGCAGCAGGATCCTGGTCCTAGAAGGAAATGTAAGCAATTACTAAATATTTCCATCAAATCTCTGAAGCTCTCTTGGGATAAGAAGCTTTCTCAGGTAAAAGCAGTCATGTTTCCCAATTCAGAGGATGTCAGATCATTTCTAGAACTGCAAGGATCTTGGTTCTCCTTCTTCATTTTATAGATGGAAAAATAGTATCAAAGATTACATGACTTCCCCAACGTCAAATTGTAAGCAAGTGGCAGAGTTTAAATTTGATACATCTGCCAATCTGTGAGGCATCTGCAGCCTCAGGGTAATCGAGAGGCCCTCAGAAGTGGCAGTGCAGATAAAGGGGCTATAGTGGACCCTACTCCCCTACAGCTGTTGCTCCAATGTGTGTTATTTATTAAGGTTTCTGATAATACTTCATTTGGCATATGATGCAATAAAGTTGTGAAAAGTGAAAGTGTAGTTGCTCAGGCATGTCTGACTCCTTGTGACCCCATGGACTATAGCCTGCCAGGCTGATCAGTCCATGGAATTCTCCAGGCAAGAATACTGGAGTGGATTGCCACTCTCTTTTCCAGAAAATCTTCCCAACCCAGGGATCAAACCCAGGTCCCCCACATTGCAGGTAGATTCTTCACCATCTGAGCCACTCCTACGAAAATGCTATTTGAAACCGATGGCCTTAAGCCACACTGCCAACCACCATGACGTGCAATCCTTCTCTCCCTTTCCTTACAGTTTTAGAAATTTGCAAGTTTAAAATTTATGTCTGGTTTTGTCTGTAATGTTTTCACCATCAAAATATATTTTATTTTTCTATTCCAAAGACAGTGACCTCTATTTGTCCCTCAATATACAATGTGCAAAAAATAAATAAATAAAATCAAGAGTACAGCTTTTTAGTAGATATTGCTGTCTTTCAGTCACTAACTCATGTCCAGCTCTTCATGATCCCATAGACTGTAGCCTGCCAGGCTCCTGTCCCTGGCATTTCTCAGGCAAGAGCAATGGAATAGGTTGCCATTTCCTTCTCCAGGGATCTTCCAGACCCAGGGGTCAAACCCATGTCTCCTGCTGAGCAAGCAAGCTCATTGAGCCACCTGGGAAGCCCCTAGTAGATTTTATCCAAGAACAAACCAAAAAAAAAAAAAAAAAACCCCTTTAAATGAAAAATCTAATTTGCTTCCCAGTAACAGAAATTTTCCATTAATGATGAGCAGTCATTCATTCTCACTATAATTGGAAAGATGAGAAAGATATGTGTACCATATTTAGATTAGTCATCTTGTATTCTATTTCTGGAAAAATTTTAGAGAAAATTGTTTAAAGTTTTTCTTTTATCCCTAAGATGCCCATTTCACTCCTTCCACATAGAACTATTCCATGAGACCACTCAATGGCCCCAGTGTACAACTCATGAAGATCCTGAGGCAAAACACCAAAGAAAACAACACTCCATAGCCTCCATCAGTCTGATCTCCAACAGGGAAAGTCCAGAGCTGCGCCATCCATTGTGGTGGCTACGTGGTACATGAGGCTACTCCACACTTGAGATGTGGTTAGCAAGACTGAAGAATAGAACTTTTCATTTTATTTTATTTTAACCCATTTAAATATAAACCTAAAAATGGCAGCATAAAGCACTTTTTCCATTAAACATTATTATTTTGGTAGGATTACACTTAACTCCAACTACTGAAAAGTTAGCATCCTAATTGATATGCACTGTCAAGAGTAAAATGCACACATAATTTAAAGACTTAATTAGTAGAAAAAAAGAATATAAAATAGCTCATTAATATTATGTGTCAAATCCAGATTGAAATTATAATGTTAGGGATATATTGAATTATATACAATCTTTTAAGAATAATTGACCCCATTTCTTCTCATTTAAAAAAAATGTACACTTAAACTTAGATATACGGCTCTCATTATTATTCTGTTGAACAGCACTAGTTGAGAGAAAAGGAAAAAGGCCCTGGAACCCAAAAACCTATGTGCTCTGAGTGCACTTGTCTGTATTAAGTCCTTCAGGCCTTCTCTTCAGAAAGTGAGCCCACTCTACCTGCTCCCAGCCCCTTGCTTAGAAGTCCAGAAATAGTTTATCTCTCTACAGATCACCAATAGCTAGGAAAGGCCAGGGATAAAATACTTGGCTGTGAGTCTTTCCCAGGTTAGAGACATGTCATTGGATAAAATCGAGAACTAAAACTAAAATGACCATCAATAAGTTACTCTAATTAGTCTATTAAGAGCTAAACCACTCAAATGAAACATTTCAATTTCGATGAGGTCGTTAAAAGAAAGAGCAACCCACCTTACTCATCCTTAGCGTCACCAAAGCATCACCAAAGACATCTCCTTAAGGGGGACTTGGAGTAAATGTCCATCGACAGAGGAGTGGGTAAAGATGTGGTGCATATACACAGAGAATATTACTCAGCCGTGAAACAGAACAAAATGAAATAACGCCATTTGGAGCAACATGGATGGACCCAGGGGTTGTCACAGGGAATGAAGTGCATCAGAAAGAGAAAGATAAATATATGATATTGCTTATATGCAGATTCTAAACAAATGGTACCAGAGAATGTATTTACAAAACAGAAACAGAGTTACAGATGTAGAAAACAAACTTATGATTATAAGAGGGGAAAGGGTAGGGGCAGGGATAACCTGGGAGATTGGAACTGACATATACACATCACTGTATATAAAATAGACAATTAGTAAGGACCTCCTATATAGCACGGGGAACTCTACTCAATACTCTGTAATGACCTATAGGGAAAAGAATCTAGAAAGAGTGGATATATGAATATGTATAATAGACGGCTGGATGGCGTCACTGACTCAATGGACGCGAGTCTGAGTGAACTCCGGGAGTTGGAGATGGACAGGGAGGCCTGGCATGCTGAGATTCATGGGGTCACAAAGAGTCAGGCACAAGTGAGCGACTGAACTGAACTGAACTGATAATAGATCCACTTTGCTGTGCACCTGAAACTAATACCACATTGTAAATCAAATGTACTCCACCTTAAAAAAAATGAAATGTAGAGGGGGGAAAGGTGAAATGTCAATTTTGCAGTCACTCCAGAAAACAATCTAGCAACTTTAATAAAATTTAATATACTTAAAAAAAGGAGACATCAAACCTACAGTTATACTTGCCCATCAAAAATAGGACCTTATATAGAAGAGACTAAAAGTATTATGAGTCATGAGAAGCAGTGGGGGTGGTCTCATGAACCATTTGTAGAAAGACAGGATGAGTAACAAGGTGAAAACAAAGTTCAAGTCAAAACAATCTAGCAACTTTAATAAAATTTAATATACTTAAAAAAAGGAGACATCAAACCTACAGTTATACTTGCCCATCAAAAATAGGACCTTATATAGAAGAGACTAAAAGTATTATGAGTCATGAGAAGCAGTGGGGGTGGTCTCATGAACCATTTGTAGAAAGACAGGATGAGTAACAAGGTGAAAACAAAGTTCAAGTCCCTGGCCTGTCCTTCCCTAAATCCTTCCTCCCCAGTCTCCCTTATCTTGAAGGAGTTTCCCTTGTATTAACTGAAGAAAAACCCAGTGTCTCTGTCTCAACTTATATAAGGTAGTAACAGAAGCAATGGGGCTTCCCTGGTGGTTCAGTGGTAAAGAATCTGCAAGCCAGTGTAGGAGACGTGGGTTTGATCCCCGGGTCTGGAAAATCCCCTGGAGAAGGACATGGCAACTCACTCCAGTATTCTTGCCTGGGAAATCCCACGGACAGAGGAGCCTTGAGGGCTACAGCCTATGGGGTTGCAAGAGAGTCAGACAAGATTTAGAGACAAAACAACAAGCAACAGCAGCAACAGCAGCACCATGAACACTTCAAATGCTTCTCACCTTACTGGTGAGTTTCCAGCAATGGAACCATTTAGTCGCATACATTCTATTCCCCACATACCCTCATCCCCACACCCTGTTTTTGAAGCCTATTGCCCAAGGTTTATCTATTCTGCCTCTGCAAGTAGAACCACCCTGTAGGATTTTCTTCAATCTCTCTTTCAGTATAAGTAGACCATAAAATTTAAGACGTCTCCATCATTTCTCTTGGAACCTTACCCTGAATCCAGGCCCGTTGTGATTCCTCGACAGTGGATAAAATGCTCCCAGCTGCATCCACCGTCTGCAGAGCTCCTCTGTGACACTCTCTGTATAACCACAGATGTTGGCACCTACCTGGAGAATTAGCACACACAGAGGCACACGGTAAGTGAGAAGCAGAGAGCATTGACTGGGTACCTATCTGATAAGGAAAAGTAGCATCTCTTATTTCCATCCTTCCATGCATGAGGAAACCCCATTTGGCTGGAGCCAAATGGGAGAAAGAAACAAGTATGCACAGCAAGTCTACCGACAAGAAGAAAACTGTCTTTTTAAGGGATCTTCCTCAACATTCAGCTTTCACTTTCAAGGTCTGGCATTTATAGATGCTCTGCTGATGGGATTTTCTGTGACACTAATATGTGTTATGTTTACCATTATACCTTCAGAAGACAGCTCACAAGGCACATAAAAATTGATTTTCCCAGGCTTCCCTGGTGGTCTAGTGGTTAAGAATCTGCCTGCCAATGTAGGGGACATGGGTTTGCTCCCTGGTCCAGATAGACCCCACACGCTGTGGAGCAGTTAAGCCTGTGAGCCACAGCTATTGAGCCCGAAAGCCACAATTACTGAAGCCTGCGGGCCTAGGGTCTATACTCTGCAACAAGAAACCACGGCGATGAGAAGGCCGAGCACCGCAACTGGAGAGGAGCCTCTACTCACAGCAGCTAGAGAAAGCCCATGCACAGCGATGAAGAGGCAGCATAGCCAAATAAAATGGATTTTTCCCAATACATCTCACGGTAAAATACACGCTCCTTGGTTGTCAGACACCTTCAAAGTCTGGTGATGAAAACAATGTCAAAGGGAAAATGGTGAAAGCTCCTTGTTTCAGAATGGAACTCACCATGGGGATGCCGAATAGGTTGAACTCCAGGATACCAGGGATGGACCATCGGAGATCGTCCCATCTGGCTGCATTGTCCCCCAACCAATGAGCAGCAAATTTGCCAGATCCCGCAAAAGTAGAACGTGATAAGATGAAGCGCCTCTTCTTGGGGAAGATATTCTCCATGGCCCTTAAAAGGAATACAGTTAAGTGAGCTGGAATGACTAGGACTCACCTACCCCCAGGGCAGTAACGGGCTTTCCAATCAAACTCAGAAAAAACACTCAAGTGTCAGGAGTCAGGAAAGCAACTAGTTTGGCAAGTTTAAGAGCTTCTTTCTCTCTTCTGGATAAAGTTTCAGATCTCACATGACATTACAAACCTCTACAGATCAGCCCCCCACCAAGGAATTTCTCTAAGCTCCCATCCTCTTGATTATGTTTTCTCTATCTTGTTGGAACTCGTTGTGCTCTGCCTTTTGGGTCAAAACTACCCTGGAACCATGTTTTGGGTTCTCGGCCCTATCTTCTCTCTCTAGACAAGGCTTCTTCAGTGTTCCGTGGCCCCATGCCTTGCTGCCCATCAGTAACCCTGGTCAGCACACCACCAGTTCAGGCTGCAACCCTGTACCCACTGCTGGCCCAAGAAGAGTGTGGACACCAGCTGGGCTCCAAGCACCTGGTTCCTCTGAAGCTTCACAACTTATCATTAGCAATGTCTAATATGAGAAACGTGTAATCTATACAAAATAATAACTGAAATGAGAATAACAAATGACAAGTGAAATGTCAAAGATGATATATCTGAAAAAATGTTATCATCAGCCATCAGGTAATTCCTCATAGACACCAACACAACCTCCAATGCTTCCTTGCTTCACATTCCTAAGGATTTTATGGAGAGTCTCTGCATGCAGAATGACTTATAATGACAAAAGGAGGAAAATTCTGAATTAGGAGGCTGATTCATGAAACAGACATGCTCCATCTAACAATTCAATGACCAAAAGATGGGAGTAGGTTGGAGGAGAGGACACACTCTTCAGTTCTCGTCCTTGTCTCTCTTTTGATCTAGATTGGCAGACACTTGGCCCTTATTGCTGTTGGCCAGAGGGATTACTGCCTTCTGCAGTCATCAGTCATGAAAGAAACACATTCAGCTTTACAGAGTGAAACTCAAACAGGGATGACATTATCTGCAGTTACAGTTTACTTAAAGCTGGGCTGTTAAGGTAACACAGAGGAGATAACTGTTTTTGCCCAGCTCAGAGATAAAAGCTTGCTGAGAGATCTTTGCACTTCTCTTTCCCACCATGCAGGTCTCACCTATTTATGGTCAGAGTCTGATCTCTGAGAGAATCTGGTCTTCTGCTTTCAGGCTAGATGGAAGTGAATTTTCTCCTTCGGGTATATCAGTAACCACTTTCCCCAGACTGGACTGCCGGCTAAGATGGAGCCAAATACTCATTAGATCCAAGACTTAGTGTGAAAGTCGAAGTGTTAGTCACTTAGTTGTGTCCAACTCTTCACAACCCCATGGACTGTAGCCCACCAGGCTCCTCTGTCCATGGGATTCTCCAGGCAAGAATACTGGAGTGGGTAGCCATTCCCTTTTCCACCAGATCTTCCCCATTCAGGGACTGAATTCAGGTCTCCTGCACTGTAGGTGAACTCTTTACCTTCTGAGCCACCAGGGAAGACACAAGACTTAAGTTCTCCTGATGCCCAGATCCCATTTGTTTTTCAGCCATCTCTGCCACCCCACCTGAAGGCTAAGTTATGGTTATTTGCACAGTTCTCTGGAAATTTAGGTCATCCTGCCTGACCTAGAGAAGTTAGAAGGGTGCTTACTCCTTACTCAGTCATAGTTCCCTTTTAACTCTCAGCCAGAGCTAGTAGAATGTTTTAATCAACCCCATCATGATGTTAAAGCACTTTGTCACATGGAGACACTAACAATAATGCAATTTAAAGTCTCTTTCCTTCCTACTGCTGTTCCTTACTCTTCCTTTTTGCCCTGGCTATTCATGCCCTCTCCCTCTTACCTTCCATCCTTAGATTGGCACATCTAACTGTACAGATAAAATGGGAAGGTACTATAGGAAACATGGGCTTCCCTGGTGGCTCAGACAGTAAATAAAGAATCTGTCTGATATGCCGAAGACTCGGGTTGAGTCCCTGGGTCTAGAAGATCTCCTGGAGGAGGAAATGGCAACCCCCTCCAGTATTCTTGCCTGGAGAATCCTTTGGTGGGCTGCAGTCCATGGAGTCGCAAAGAGTCAGACACGACTGAGTGACTAACACTACCGCTGCTATAGAAAACATTGATCCAAGTCTCTCATTTCAAAGATGGGGAAACTGAGTCTTATTCATCTAGTTTATTTCTCATGAAAAGCAGAGAAAGAGAAAAAGAACCCGGAAAAACAAGGCAGAAAATCAGAAATGTGTGTCCTACTTGAAGCTTGTCTTTCATTGAAATAAACACTTTTTCATTTACTAGGCAAGGATCTACTCTGATCTGGATGATTCAGCATTAATAAAAAGTCCTGATGGCAAAATGGTGCTGGAAGACAAAGTCAGCACAGACTCTGCCTCTAGAATTAGGTCTCTCAGGGGCCCATCCTGACCTTCTCTTCCTCAGGCCCAGCATTTATTCATTCAACAAGTATGTTTTAGTTTGTACACTAGGAATACATGAGCACCTTTAATCTTAAAAACTGACAGTCCAGCAAAAAAAAAAAATATATATATATATATATAAATAATAAGATTTTGGAACATTAAGCATATTATAAACTTATGGTTTTTCTAGTAGTCATGTTCAGATGTAAGAGCTGGACCATAACGGAGGCTGAGCACTGAAGAATTGATACTTTGGAACTGTGGTGCTGGAGAAGACTCTTGAGAGTCCCTTGCAGTCAATCCTAAAGAAAATCAACCCTGAATATTCACTGAAAGGATTGAGGGTGACACTGAAGCTCCAATACGTTGGCCACCTGGTATGAAGAGCCAACTCACTGGAGAAGACCCTGACATTGGGGAAAATTGAGAGCAGGAAGAGAAGGGGATGACAGAGGATGAGATGGTTGGATGGCGTCACTGACTCAATGGACATGAGTCTGAGCAAACTCTGGGAGATGATGAAGAATAGGGAAGCCTGGTGTGCTGTAGTCCATGGGGTCACAAAGAGTCAGAAATGACTAAGCAACTGAACAATAAAAACAACAAGTACAGATTTAACTGGGTAGCCTGTATTTTTATTGGCTGAATCAGGCAACCTTAGTGTGGTGATCTTAGTACATTCAGTAATAGGACCGAAGCAAGTACTAATGTTCAACTGGGACCTCTAAATACCTTGTATGTTATTGCCTTTGAGTATCTTCAAAATAATGAAGTTCCTGAAATAATGAAGCCAATCTTTGAAATAATGAAGCCAATCAAAAATAATCCTGCATAAAAACCTGGGATTATGAGGAAAACCTCTTAAGTATCCTGTAAGATCTGAGTTTCCATATGCTTATAACCACAAAAATATTTGAAATATAGAGTGATGAAAGATAAGAGAAACCCTTCACCTCCCACCTCCCCAAACCTGGAATTAGGAGGAAACCCATGCTTACGAGTCGGTGGCTCTTGCCATGGTGTAGCCATACAAGCTGTGCACATCGTAGTGAAGGCCCCCAAGAAACTCTGTGTCCATGCAGAGGGTTCTTGAGAAAAGCAAGTGGTCCAGAACTCCTGTGGGAAAACACCCCTCTGTGAGACATATCCCTGTCCACCAACTGTAACAAAAGAACTACCCAATCACTTGTTTCCTGGTTACTGACCTTCCCTGACAGTATCCACCTGAGAAAATCCTTTCCAGATTTTAAATATCCTAAATGGTACTTCCTACTTAGGGCCTGGGCTTGCTAGGTGACTTGGTGCTAAAGAACCTGCCTGCCAATGCCAGAAATACCAGAGATGTGGGTTCAGTCTCTGGGTCAGGAAGATCCCGTGGAGTAGGAAATGGCAACCCACTCCAGTATTCTTGCCTAGAGAATCCCATGGACAGAGGAGCCTGGTGGGCTACAGTCCACGGGGTGAAGAGTCAGACACAGCTGAGCACACACACACCTGGGGCCTACCATGAGCTAGATCATTAAAATTAAGTTGCATTTCCATGAGCTCACAAAGGACGCTACTTAGGCACGTGAGAAAACGCGTTCAGAGCAATGGTTCATCTGAGTTTAAATATAAACAAAGCACTTGCATTTATCAACATGTATTTTGTCAAGAAGAATAGAGAACAGGTATGAGGGCAGAGGGCAGAGGGCAGTGCTTACTCCTTGGAAGGAAAGTTATGACCAACCTAGACAGCATATTCAAAAACAGAGACATTACTTTGCTGACTAAGGTCCTTCTAGTCAAGGCTATGGTTTTTCCAGTGGTCATGTATGGATGTGAGAGTTGGACTGTGAAGAAAGCTGAGTGCCGAAGAACTGATGCTTTAGAACTGTGGTGTTGGAGAAGACTCTTGAGAGTCCCTTGGACTGCAAGGAGATCCAACCAGTCCATTCTAAAGGAGATCAGTCCTGGGTGTTCTTTGGAAGGACTGGTGCTAAAGCTGAAACTCCAATACTTTGGCCACCTAATGCAAAGAGCTGACTCATTGTAGAAGACTCTGATGCTGGGAGGGATTGGGGGCAGGAGGAGAAGGAGACAACAGAGGATGAGATGGCTGGATGATGTCACTGACTCAATGGACATGAGTTTGAGTGAACTCCGGGAGTTGTTAATGGACAGGGAGGCCTGCTGTGCTGCAGTTCATGGAGTCACAAAGAGTCGGACACTACTGAGCGATTGGACTGAATGGACTGATGAGGACAGTGAGCATTTTCACTTTTATATTACAGACATTCACACCCCAGTTAGATTTTCTTTTAAAAGTGACATAAGATATTGGAGTGGTTTCATGAATAAGAATTCAGATATTGCCTCTAGAAACCACTACTATTTCTGTATTTTCCCTTTCTCATGCCTAAGATGCTCAGTATTTTCTGCCTTATCTGCAGTTGTCTTTTTTTTTTCATTTTCTTTATTAGCTTTTATTTAATATATTTGATTTATGATGTTGTATTCATTTCTGGTATACAGCAAAGTGATTCAGATATATATGTGTATGTGTGTATGTGCATATATATGTGTGTGTGTGTGTGTGTATGTATAAATTTATTCCTTTCCATTATGGTTTATTACAATATATTGAACCTAACTCCCTGTGCTGTTCAGTAGGACTTTGTTGGCTACCTATTTTATACATAGTAATTTGTATCTGCTAATCCCAAACTCCTAATTTACGCACCTGCTTCTTTTCCCTTCTCCTTGAAGACTGATGACTGGGGACCTGCCTTCATGAAGCCCTGTCTGCACATAGGACCTCAGTATGAGGCACAGTTTCAGAAAGTTTTTTTCAGAAATAAAGAAAATTCTGTTTCTGGCACAGTTCAGATCGTGAAATGAGATTCATGATGTCTTCAATTATAAGAAATGACACTAAAATTTTCCCAGGGTCAAAGTTAATTTATCTAAATTTTTATCACGCTAATGTACACCGTCCAGTCCTGAAAATCCAAGAAGCAAACCAGCTACGAGACAAAGCAGCTGGTTATACGCATAGGGAGACTAAGCACCAGCAGGTAGAGAATGGGGTGCTCAACAGAAGCAGATAGAAGGCGATAGGACTGCCATTTTCTGTAGAGGAAAACACTCGGTTTTGGCCAAGAAAAAAACGGAAACATGACAAGCTGATTCAGAGTGGAAAGAAAAATTGAGGGAACATAGACTGCACAGAGTAGGATGAAGATGAGACCAGGGAGAAGTGAGACTTCCCAGGCGGTCCAGTGGTTAAGAATCTGCCTGCCAGTGCAGAGGACGCAGGTTTGATCCCTGGTCCGGGGAGACCTCACTTAGTGAGAAAACCAAGCCTGTACACCACAACTCCTGCACCCACACCCTACAACTACTGAAGCCCGCCTGTCTGGAGCCCCTGCCCCGAAACAAGAGAAGCATCACAATGAGGAAGCCGTGAAAGGTGCTCAACAGTAGACCCCACTCACCGCACCTAGAGAAAGCCCGAGAGCAGCAAGGCAGACCCAGCATGGCTAAAAAAATTTAATTAAGAAAAAAGAATAAGTGAGAGAAGCAAACCATAGATTTTACAAAAAGTTAGATGGTTGAAAGTCAAGACTCTTTTCTGAAAACTTCCCCACTCCTGCAGTGACCAAAAGGGACTAAAGAAACAACTAAACCTTGGTCCAGGGGTGCACATGTGACGTGGGCAAATCAGATTAAAGTGGCAGAAACTGGCCAGCAGCTCAGCAAGCCTGTGCTCTCCTCCTGGGAGAATATTTCACACTTTCACTTGACATTAAGCTGAGACTATGTTATTGGAGTCTGGCCAAAGGAATGTGAGCATATTAAATACACCCCACTTCCAGGAGTGTCGATAAGAGTCCCTCTACCGTCTTTTTCACCAGTAAGCTGGAAGCAAAGGACCCTGGGATGGGAGAACAGACTGCGTCAGTAACTAGATCCCTGAGTCATTGCTGGCTCAGCGTCACACGTCCCACAAGAGAGTATTATGTGAATAAACTTGTGTTTATACACTGAGATGTTCACTTGTTTCCAGATTCCAGCATAGTCTATCATACACTGTTTTTCCCTCTTCCTCTCTCTCTTTCACACACTTCACTCTTTCAAAATCAGGGATTGGAAAACTCACTAGGAAAAGGCCTTAAAAATAGAGAGGACCTAAAAGGAATCATACTTTAAACTGTTGCTAATGAGCTTTTTTTTTTTTTAAAGCCTTCCTGGTAGCTCAGTGGTAAACAATCTGTCTGTCAGTGTAGGAGACAGGGATTCAGTCCCTAGTCCAAGAAGATCCCACGTGCAATGGGGCAACTAAGCCCAGCATGCTACAACTACTGAGCCTGAAGTCATAGCGCCTGTGTTCTGCAAGAAGGGTGACCATAGCAACTGAAAAGTCCACGCACCACAGCTAGAGAGTAGCTACTGCTCTCCCGCACACAGCAGTGAAGACCCAGCACGGCCCAAAATAAATAAACAACAATTTTTTTTTAAAGAAAAAAGCTACAAAATAAAGATTTACTTTAATGGCAGGTAGTCTGTACCTTGACATATTCTGATATTCTCTGATTATAAAGTTTAACACTGAACCACGTGTATGAAGGGTTTGGAGACAGGGAACAGGGCGGAAGTATGCTTGCCCTCGGATTATGGCAACGAAAAGGAAATCAGAGACCGAACAAAGAAGCAAGGTCTCCAGCAGAAGAGTGGTCAGGATGGTCAGGGTGTTTGGACGGGGAGTCCCTTGAACTGGGAAGTAGATTGCTCTTGGCCACACCAAGCACTATCGCAGTTGCTTTAAACACGTCGCGTCCCTCCATCACTAGGAAACAAGTTGAAACTTACGAGGTTTGAAAGGAGGAAAGTTGAAGTTGTTTACTTCACAGTCTTGATCAGAACTTTGTAGAAAGCTAGATACTTCATCCATTTCCTACAAAGACACAAAATACACAAAATGGAAAATGTTACTGATTCACAGTTAGCTATTGAGTAATGCTTACTGAATTAGAAGCCCCCAAATTTTCTATCCACCGCTTTAAATATGGACTAAAAGTAGGTGATGCCTGATTTTACTAAACAGTTAACTTTTTAAATTTCAAAGAACTATCCCCACCTAAAAAATAAAAGATGCTCATGAAATAATTCTCTAATAATTAATTTTAAATTTTAATGAATCAGTGTGACAATAATAATTATATTAATAGCTTCTCATAAAACAGTATTTTTTAAGTTAAAATACAGTTAATGGAGGTAAAAGCTCAAGCCATGAGAAAACAAAGGACTTTCTCAAAAAGAAATAACCAGTTACTGGCAGATCCAGAGTTAAACTTCCCAAAGTTTTGAGGATTCTAACTTACTGCATATAAATTCAGCATTAAGTAAAAGGATTTTAAATACCACTAGGTCAAGCAAACTATTTTATTACAGATCAGAGTCAAAGTTTATCCCACAATTTGGAATATTTGTTCCCAAATAGGTTTGATCCTGAAGTAACAACTTACAATCCACACTCCATCAAACTCCAGAGTTTTATAAAATTCACTGAACTGCTCTTTCCACCACTCAGTACAATCTGGATTAGTAAAATCAGGAAAAACTGTCCAACCGGGATATGCCTAGAGAAGAAAGAAGGCTGTGGCAATTATTTCTGGCTACCATTTCTTCTACAAGAAGCTCCATTCATCTTATCACTTAAGAATCAAAATTTGTGACTCTCTTCCTAAAATTTAATAGTAAAATAGGAGCAAAGAGCCAAGGAAAGAAAAAAGAAAAGGAAAAAGAAGTCATTAAATAGCTAAGAGGCCATCAAATATCTTTTTCATATTGAAAAAAAGGTAAAATTTCATTATGTCAGGCCAATTGGGACAAAAACTGTTTAAAATACTGTAAATCTAACTAGATAATATCTTAGAAGAGAATGATTAAATTTCTATAATGTGTTATTAATTAAAGGTAATCTAAAATCGACTTTGAATAATGATATTTCTAAGTAATATATCGATTTCAGCACATAAGCAATCTTTTTTAAGTGGTTAAATGAATTTCATGCTTCTTACTCAGGTCCAGCTATTTCTCACCCTATCTTCTCTTCCTATCTCCTCCTATCAAAGTGTAGCTTTTAACATTTTCTACAAGTAGACAAAGATACAGCCAAAGCCAAATTATTATAAATTATGAATTTATGGGATATAAACTTTTGTGCATACTTTCTTGCTCATTTCCCCTACAAATGTATAGATTGTCGTTTAGGGACAATTTTATGCTCAAGTAATATAATGTATACAATTTATATATATTTACAATGCAGAAGCTTCTTAAAGCTCAAGATAAGAGCTTGAAGTCCCTCCTTTAAGTGGACTGAACTCCTGGTCCTTTGTTTTAGGTGATGACAGTAGATCATAATTGGAGATCATCTTGGACCTCAGGGGACAGACATGTGGCAAAGAAGTCTCTTGCAGCAACATTCCACCCAGAGCAGGGCCAGCAGACTTTATTCTAACTGAATGCCTTTATAATGAACCCTAACTATTCCCACTATGACTACCTCTGCCAACATCCTAGATCAAATGATTCGTGTTATTTGTTGGTCAGTGGAAGTCACACCGCAACAAAGAGTAGCCCTAACTCACTGCAACTGAAGTCCGTACAAAGCTACAAAGACTCACCACAGCCAAAAAATAAAATAATCAAATCTTAAAAAATATTTCTTCTCAATAATCTGTAGTGTTGGAGAGTCAGGATATAGCTTTTTAATTAAACTAGCTCTGTTTTTCCCTTCACAATAAAAAAATCATAATATATGAAGTGATAGAAACACTAGTTATTACTACAACAGCAGTCACATTACAGTATATAAATGGATCAAATCAACCTGTTACATACTTTAAACTTATACAATATTATTTATATATATATATTTCAATTAAAAAATCCTTCAGAATTTTAATCATTCTATTATTCCTTCTACTGATCTAAAAGTAATAATTAAAAACCCCACTAGAACAGTAATGATACTGTAACTTGCTTTCTACCTACTCATCTTCATACCAAAAGTACAAACTTCCCAAAATGATCATAATTACTCCAATTTTCTTAAGAAATTACCTGCCCAACAACAAAGCCTTTGTCTCCTAAGATCCAAGCTCTCTTTCTGCTTCCATCACATAAGGCTGGTAGTCAGAGTTATTTAAGATGCCAGGATTCTAATAAGTGAATATAATAATAAATACTGTTTAGTAACTTTTTCCACTTTGAAAGGAAAAATTAGGCAACAGAATAAGTGTTTTAACATACCATAATAATTACATATTTCAGTCCATTTTTATGTAACTCTTTGGCAAAATCTGAGAGACCATGGAAAGCCACTCCATCAATAGTGAAATCCTTCTTTCCATCCATGTAGTCTATGTCAGAGTACTGGACATCCTGAAAGACAGTGCTGGCCAATTAGAACAGAGAAATAGGATCATGCTGATGGAAGATATTATAGCTCTGGCTCTTGATGATTAAAACTGAAGCCATAGTTCTTAATGATCCCAGAACTGTCCAGACTTGGCTATATTCTAGGAGTAAAGAAACCCTTTCTGAAAGATACCAGCACTCTCAGATTGCAGGTTTGCCTTTTCATACCAATAGAAGCGTGTCATGAGGAATTGAGAGGAACTTGAGGTAGGGACTGGGTCTTGTTCATCCTTGTAACTTGAGAACTTGGATGCTTGACATAAAACAAGTTTTCTGTAAAGTGTGTTTGAAAGAGTGTATTAGTCATGTTATAACCATGTTCTAACTTGGAGCCTAAACATGGAATTAGAATAGGTGATAAGAAGAGAAACTGGTCTTCTTGCCCTAAAACTGCCAGAGGAATAATTAACAAAGATAAATAACAAAAGCATAGAGCTTTAATTAACCAAACTCTCATGCATGTGTATGTTTTGCGTTTGCATAGCATCCTGTGAGAAATAGATGTTATTCTTAATGAAAAGATTGAAATGTGAAGGGGTTAAGTGACATTTCCCAAAGTCATGGATGCATGAGTCTGTGGGGGTCGACTGGGGCTTTGTTGATAGGCTCTTGGATTCCAGATACTATTTTTCTCCAACTTACTACATACTCCAAAACATATGAAGTTCTTCTGAGTTGATAAGAAAAATTCCAACTTACATATGGGATCTCAGCTTCACGATTCGGTTTACAACATTTTTCAATCCATCAATGCCACCATAATTTCTGCGACTAAGCTGGAACCCAAGACTCCAGTAGGGAGGCAAGAATGGTCGTCCAACGAGCTGAAAACACAAATAAAAAAGTGTCTAAGCATTTAGAACACACACTGTTGCACCACATCTGACACAGAAAATACTCCCTTCACTTCATTTTCTCTTAAGCCCTCAGATCTAAAAATGGTGAAGCCAAGAGTAACCTCCTAGGGCAATGTGCCAAATTCTACAGCTCACCCAACTGCCTAAATGTATTCCTGACAAGAGCAACTCAGAAAACAGTGGGATTTGCAGGTAATGCTTGAATCACGATATAATATTGGGGGAAAGAAAGAAGCAACACTCATTCACTCAGTGAATCTTTTCTAAGTGTTGATATTGTGGCAAAGGATTGACAGACCACTTGGGATATAGTGGCTTACAGCAAAAGTGATTCCTGCTCTCACATCAGTGTCTAATTTCAGACAGCAATAAGTGCTAGGCATAAAGCATCAGGACTAATATTGAATGGGATGGATGCAGAAATAATGGACTATGTTTAAAATGCAATTCTATAAGTTGCTCAAGCCAGCATTCTGAGATCGCACATACAGCCCTGTCTTAAATGTTCCCTAAGAGCCACTGTCTTGTCCTTCCTTATGAGAGTCGCCTCAGCAGGGAGACTCTCATGCTTCTGAGTCCCCATGCAGTGTATTTGCATCTTATTAGTAGCACTGATTATAAGGTGTTTCCTATTACTATTATTTCAGGCTTTGTTGTATTTCTCCTCTGTTATTATAAATTGTGCCATCTTGAACAAATCACCTCATTTTTCTGTACCTGATGCTTTTTGTCTGCAGCATAGAAAGTTTAGGCTAAATGGTGTCTAAAGTTCCTTCCTACCCTACAGCTTGAACCGAAAATAAGTAGCACAGTTCCTTTTACATAGTTTCTTCTCACTATTTTGTTGTTGTTGTTGTTGAATGAATAGATTTTGCTGATCTGTGGCTTAGATCTCATCTTTGGAATGATTCATCATACAAAGATGCACTATGAGCTCCTTGAAAACAGGGACAGGATGGCATCTAACTTAATTTTGCATTTCTCAAGCCTTGCACAGTGCCTCTTCAGCATGTAGAAGGCACTCAATGAATGTGCATCAAAATAAAGGAACAGCTGGGACTTCCCCGGGGGTCCCAGGACTAAGACGCTGAGCTCCCAATCAGAAGACCCAGGCTCAACCCCTGGTCAGGGAACTAGAGTCCGCATCACACGACTAAGATCTGGAACGGCCAAACAAACAGACATGCTTCCAGCTAATGAAAGACTCGCAGTCCAGCATTCAGAATCCATAATTCACTCACAATAAGTTTAATTGTTCTCCTGTTAATTTATAATGAATGTATGAGATAACAGCAATAAATGATGATTGTGCGTGCATGTCGGGCATGCTATGTTGCTGCAGTCGTGTCCAACTCCATGCAACCTTCTAATTATCTAAACACTAAGCCCATACCTCCAGGTATTCCTGAACCACTTGTTCTGGAGTATTTCCCAGGAACACATAGAAGTCAAGAATACCCCCAATCGTGCGGTAAGTGACAGCAGGAGCGGGCTGAAGGGTGACCTCTGAAAGCAGTAAGATAAGAGTTCTTAGAATGTTATAGTTGAAAATATACCCATCTCTGCAATATTCATATGCCTGAGTTATCTAAAACAGGCTCAATCTCATTTTTAAAGAGTTGAAAATCACACATGTTCTTTCCTTTGGATGATTGCTGAAGTTTATCAAGATACTCAGTTCAGTTCAGTTCAGCCACCCAGGCTAACAACTCTTTGCAACCCCATGGACTGCTGCACACCAGGCTTCCCTGCCCATCACCAATTCCCAGAGCTTGCTCAAACTCATGTCCATTGGGTCAGTGATACCATCCAACCATCTTATCCTCTGTTGTCCCCTTCTCCTCCTGCCTTCAGTCTTTCCTAGCATCAAGGTCTTTTCCATTGAGCCCATTCTTCATAACATTTGGCAAAGTATTAGAC
>SJYC01104869.1:0-40985 GCA_006408675.1 Madoqua kirkii
TCCATTGGGTCAGTGATACCATCCAACCATCTTATCCTCTGTTGTCCCCTTCTCCTCCTGCCTTCAGTCTTTCCTAGCATCAAGGTCTTTTCCATTGAGCCCATTCTTCATAACATTTGGCCAAAGTATTAGACTTTCAGCTACAGCATCAGTCCTTCCAATGAATATTCAGGACTGATTTCCTTTAGGATAGACTGGTTAAATCTCCTTGCAGTCCAAGGGACTCTCAAGAGTCTTCTCCAACACCACAGTTCAAAAGCATCAGTTCTTTGGCACTCAGCTTTCTTCACAGTCCAACTCTCACATCCATACATGACCACTAGAAAAACCATAGCCTTGACTAGATAGAATTTTGTGGGCAAAGTAATGTCTCTGCTTTTTAATATGCTATCTAGGTTTGTCATAGCTTTTCTTCCAAGGAACAAGTGTCTTTTAATTTCATGGCTGCAGTCACCATCTGCAGTGATTTTGAAGTCCAAGAAAATAAAGTCTGTCATTGTTTCCATTGTTTCCCCATCTGTTTGCTATCAAATGATGGGACTGGATGCCACGATCTTTGCTTTTTGAATGTTGAGTTTTAAGCCAGCTTTTTCACTTCCCTCTCAATTTCATCAAGAGGCTCTTCAGTTCATCAAAATATTCATCATCAAAATGTCATTCATCAGTTCATCAAAACATTCAGCTCATCAAAATATCAATTCATCAGTTCATCAATATATTCAGTTCACCAGAATATCAAAATATTAAATGAATAAAATACTAATGAATTTATTTTTTAAGAGAAAGAAGGACAAAATCTGTTCTAATCTAACCATATAAAAATACAAATGTCTGAGATCTGTGAGTGATTTAGCCTGAAGGAAAAGCTTTAAAAACCTTATTAGATGAGCTTACAGTTAAAAAATAAAAATGAACTCTTATTCTAGCACCATTAGTGCAGAAACTAGAGGCAGATGGGGTAGCCTGTGAGAAACCCTACCAAACACAGCCTTGTTGTATACAAGCAGACAGCATAGTTTGAAGTTGAAATCTACAGGTATGTTTAGAAGGTGTCTATCAATGGAGTCTATTATCTATAAAATATTATGAGTAACATTGCATCACTAGAGAACACTGAAGCAGTTTTCAATGAAAATAGCTTCCAGCTTGAACTGGATTTGTAAACAGGTTAATGTATGTTTGAGTTTCAGTTTCTATAGAAATATACTGTAGGTCTAATATATTAATACCTTCAGCTTTAAAAATGATCTCACTATGAAAACCATTTTTATAAAAGGAGCATTACAAGACATATTGCTGCCAAGATAAAGAGATGTCTCCTACCCATGGCATTGCTGTTCATCAGAAAAACCCCAAAAGAGAAGCCGCTGGTGTCCTCTAGGCACAAGAAGAACGTGTGAGCTCCATATAGATTAATCATGCCCTGACAACAGAAATAAAAAGAAATAATGGTAGTACCTGTTGAAAACATTTTTACTCATCCTAAAATAAAATCAAAAGCCACGCACAATAGATACTCTGTCAACATTTGAGGTAGTTTAGTACTGTACCGAAAAGGTTTTGCAATGGTAACATCAACAGGCAAATGGACAAAGTACGGTATATCCATCCAATGGAACACTATTAGTAATAAACAAGAACTGAAATACTGACTCATGATACGAGTGTCAACCTCATAAATGATCTTTTTGTTGTTGTTGTTTTCTTTTTGACCGAGCCAGGCCAAACTTACTTTCTGAAAAAAATTTTTTTAATTTAATTTTACTTATTTGACCACATTGTGCAGCATGTAGGATTTTAGTTCCCCAACCAGGGCTTGAACTTGTGCCCCCTGCAGTGGAACTGCAGGGTCCTAACCACTGGACCACCTGGGAAGTCTCATCAACCTCATAAACACCATGGTTAAGTGAAAAGAACAGACACAAAAGACCATATGTTACACAATTCTATTCATGTAAAGCATCCAAAAAAGTCAAATCTATCCAGACGAAAAGCAGATTAGTGACTGGGGCTGGAGTAGGCAACTGGGATAGGGGTGGGATTAAATCTAAAAGAGAAGGAGGGATCCTATTGGGGTAATGAAAATGCTCTGAAACTGGATTATGATGACAGTTGCACAACTCAGTAAATTATTAAATTGTGCACTGAAACTAAAATTATTATAAAGTTATTAAACTATATACTAAACAGATAAATATCATGGTATAAATCATATCTCCAGCAAATCAACCTGAATATTCATTGGAAGGGCTGATGCTAAAGCTAAACCTCTAATACTTTGGCCACCTGATGCAAAGAGCTGACTCATTAGAAAAGACCCTGATGCTGGGAAAGATTGAGGGCAGGAGGAGAAGGGGACGACAGGATGAGATGGTTGGATGGCATCACTGACTCAACGGGCATGAGTTTGACCAAGCTCCAGGAGATGGTGAAGGACAGGGAAGCCTGGTGTGCTGCAGTCCATGGGGTGGCAAAGGGTTGGGCATGACTGAGCAACTAAACAACAACAACCATCAGATTATGTTTTAACTGGAAAATATTGTCAACGACGCACAATAAAATGCTGGCAGAAGAAGAGAATATGATGAGCAATTTGAATTTTTTCTTTATGCCTAACTATTTTCCAATTTTTCTATAAATAACATACAAAAGTCTAAAATTTTAAAAAAAGATACTGAATCACTCACAAGGCTGTGATGAGCACTGATATAAAAAGAGAGACTGTGTATAAATGTAAGTGCTATAAGAATAGATGTTATTGAGATTATAACATACAGAAAGCCTTATGAAAGCTCCTGGTATGATGTGGCAAACTTAGCCCCTGGTACAGAACTGATCGCAGTAAATTTCAGGAGATGAGGAGAAAGAGAGTGAGCAAAGGACGGAAGACCAGCAGGCCTATGCAAAATTAAGCTGGTTTTGAAATTATAGCCAGGAAGACTCACGACATCAGCACTTGGATAGAAAGAAAGTGAAAGTGTTAGTCACTCACTCGTGTCTGACTCTTTGTGACCCCATGGACTGCAGCCCACCAGGCTCCTCTGTCCATGGGATTCTCCAGGCGAGAATGGGAGTGGATTGCCATTTCCTCCTCCAGGGGATCTTCCCCACCCAGGGATCAAACCTGGGTCTCCCACACTGCAGGCAGACTCTTTACCAACTGAGCCATCAGGGAAGCTTCACTTGGAGAGAAAACAGGCTATGTTTTTAAAAATATAAAGAAGAAAGAAGGAGAGGTGGAGGGGAAGAGGGAAGATAAGAAAGAGAAAAGAAAGGGAAGGGAAGAGAGGGAGGAGAAAGGAAGGAAGAGAGGGATGGAAGAAGGACTCCTGTACTACAAGTAAGTTACTGCTCTAAACCAGCTTTTCTCCCATTTTAATGTGCATGTGATTCACTTGTGAGTCTTGTTGAAAGGCAGGTTCTGATTTGTAGGTCTGGGCTAAGGCCTGACATTCTGGGTTTCTAACAAGCTCCCAGGTGATGCCAACATCACCGTCTCTGGAATACACATCAATCAGCAGAACAAAGCAGCCAAAAGAGGCATTTTTTTTTTTTTTTTTATCTACAAAGTTCTACTGAGAATGGCCCCTGCTGAAGCTTTTCCCTAGACACTACTCAGTTACTGAAGACAAACAAAGGTATTTTGCAGCTGTTTTTTCTAGTATACATTAGGCTATAATATAATCATTAAATTATATTTTCCTTTAGGACTTCCCTGGCAGTCCAGTGGTTAAGATTCCAAGCTTCCATTGCAGGGGTACAGGTTTGACCTCTGGTGGGAAACTAATATCCCACATGCCATGCAGTGCTGCTGCTGCTGCTGCTAAGTCGCTTCAGACATGTCTGACTCTGTGCAACCCCATAGACGGCAGCCCACTAGGCTTTCCCGTCCCTGGGATTCTCCAGACAAGAACATTGGAGTGGGCTGTCCTTTCCTTTGCCAATGTCATGCAGTGCAGCCATAAATAAATAAGAAAACTTTCTCATAAAAAACTATACTTTCCTTTAAAAGTGAAATGCTTTTCAAAATCTCTGTATTACTGATTGTGAGTTTATAAACCTTATGAACAAATATTCTTCAACACAGATCTATATCAGTTCAGTTCAGTTCAGTCACTCAGTCGTGTCTGACTCTTTGCGACCCCATGAATCACAGCACGCCAGGCCTCCCTGTTCATCACCATCTCTCGGAGTTCACTCAGACTCCCGTCCATCGAGTCCGTGATGCCATCCAGCCATCTCATCCTCGGCCATCCCCTTCTCCTCCTGCCCCCAATTCCTCCAAGCATCAGAGTCTTTTCCAATGAGTCAACATTTCGCATGAGGTGGCCAAAGTACTGGAGTTTCAGCTTTAGCATCAGTCCTTCCAAAGAAATCCCAGGGCTGATCTCCTTCAGAATGGACTGGTTGGATCTCCTTGCAGTCCAAGGGACTCTCAAGAGTCTTCTCCAACACCACAGTTCAAAAGCATCAATTCTTCAGCGCTCAGCCTTCACAGTCCAAATGTCACATCCATACATGACCACAGGAAAAACCATAGCCTTGACTAGATGGAACTTTGTTGGCAAAGTAATGTCTCTGCTTTTGAATATACTATCTAGGTTGGTCATAACTTTTCTTCCAAGGAGTAAGCGTCTTTTAATTTCATGGATCACATCCATACATGACCACAGGAAAAACCACAGCCTTGACTAGATGGACCTTAGTCGGCAAAGTAATGTCTCTGCTTTTCAATATGCTATCTAGGTTGGTCATAACTTTTCTTCCAAAGAGTAAGCATCTTTTAATTTCATGGCTGCAGTCACCATCTGCAGTGATTTTGGAGCCCCCCGAAATAAAGTCTGACACTGTTTCCACTATTTCCCCATCTATTTCCCATGAAGTGATGGGACCGGATGCCATGATCTTAGTTTTCTGAATGTTGAGCTTTAAGCCAATTTTTTCACTCTTCTCTTTCACTTTCATCAAGAGGCTTTTGAGTTCCTTTTCACTTTCTGCTATAAGGGTGGTGTCATCTGCATATCTGAGGTTATTGATATTTCTCCCGGCAATCTTGATTCCAGCTTGTGCTTCTTCCAGCCCAGTGTTTCTTATGATGTACTCTGCACAGAAGTTAAATAAACAGGGTGATAATATACAGCCTTGACATACTCCTTTTCCTATTTGGAACCAGTCTGTTGTTCCATGTCCAGGTCTAACTGTTGCTTCCTGACCTGTATGTAGGTTTCTCAAGAGGCAGGTCTGGTATTCCCATCTCTTTCAGAATTTTCCACAGTTTATTGTGATAAACCTAAATCTCATATCATCTGTTCATGAGACTTGTCTGAGTTACAACACAGGGTTAAAAGAAATGGAGACTCTAATTGTATCATTCCTTTGGCATAGATTAGCTAGCATTCTTCTGTAAAGAACTCATTTTAGCTGCTTTTTTGAAACAAGGTGTATTTGAGTAGAGCATGACCTAGAAATAGCAAATATTTAGCCTTACATAAACAAAAAGCTTAAGAACTTGAAACAAATTTAGAGAAACTATAGAAATTTAGAGCTTTAAGGGACCTAAAATAGTATATATCCCAACAGTTCTTTTCACAGATGAGAAAAGGGAGGTCCAACTGTGTTGTTTATTTTGATCTCATAACTAATGAGTTTGCTGTAATTGAAACCCTGGAATAAAGGGAAGCATACCATACATGGGTGGAAAGAAGGTCAACACACCCATGTACAATTACTGCTCATTTGTTGGCAGTATTATCCACAGAATTATAATTTTGTAGGATAATAGGAGGTTGCTTGTTTCAGCCTTGGTAATTATTATTGTACATATGCAGTAGGCAGTGAGTTTTTGTATTTACCTATATTATGCTACTGCCAAGTTATATTGCTAACACTAAGGAATTTTCAATGAACTTTAAAACTGATTTACATATCTGCAGCCTTTCCTAGTCGTGGCAGGATTAATAACATCAATACAACAACTGTATCACCACCTCTTCCTGATATTTCAAGAATAAATAGTTTATTAAGCCAAGAATAATTTTGATATCCTCCTGTGATGAATTTAAGTCCAGTAGTTTGAGTTTTGGAGAAGGAAATGGCAACCCACTCCAGTATTATTGCCTGGAAAATTCCATGGACAGAGGAGTCTGGCAGGCTACAGTCCTTGGGAGCGCAAAGAGTAAGGCATAATTAAGCGGCTAACAGACAATTTGAGTTTATGTCTATTGGCTGTATAGCACGATATGAAATAGTAAACACTGGAAACGAGTTGAATGAGGAAAGATAAACAAAATATTGATGGAGGAGAAGTGTGGAGAAGAGAAAATGAAATGACATCTGACCCAGGTGAATAATATCTGACCCCTATTCCTGGAGAGTACCTAGAGCTCATCATTAGGGAATAGGAAGGGCAGGTATCAGTAGAGAACTTGTCTAAGTTCAGCAGTCTTAAGACTGTAGGAAAATCAGATTCTATCTGCCAAAGCTTAAATCATCCTACATGCTCCATCAATGCTGCTCAAACTAGAAAGACCTAAGAAAATAATCAAGAGGTAGAATTTGAAGCAGGTGCTTAAATGGCAAGAGGAATGAAGAAGGCTGGAGACAGTTGCCAGCAACTGGCTTTAAGTCTTTCTTTTAAAACATGTACTGAGTGCTTACTATGTATCAGGCATTGTGCTTTGTATTTATTCTCTGCATCATCTGATTAAATCTCACAAGAGCCAGTATTTTTACTATCCCTATTTTAGAGATAAGAAACAGAGGCAAATTACTTAAGGCCACCCAAGTTAATAACTGTTGGGATTTCCCTGACCCCTGTGTTTTTGATCAGTAGAGATTAGTACCTTTTTGGGGGTAGTAAATGTTTCCTTTCAGAGAAAGTAGGGACACGTGTGTAGATGGAAAGGTTAAAGAGGAGGACTCCAAAAATGACACACAAATAGTGTGACATGGCTACTTTTCCCTCCTAGAATTTTGGAATGCCTTTGGACTTTCAGCCACTAAGACAAATAAAATTCTGGCTGGCATGAACAGTTTCCTGAAATGTAAGACTGTGGAGGTCCCAGATACCGATGAAGGAGCAATATGGTTATTCCTCACTAATTAAAAGCACAGAAAGGAAGTAGTTGAATGTCTCTGAACACTGCGAATTGAACAGTGTCATTGAACATCATGGAGGGCACGAGAACAGCTAGACCAAGGATGCTTCTGAGTGAGCACAGCTTCTCAGGGTCTGTTTGCAATTTCTCCCAGTATTATGCACTGGACAGAGATTAGCAGCATGTCCTGGGTAAGGTATCTTAGAATGCTAGAGACTCCTAAAACCAACAACCACCACGTTTTTCTCCTTATGTTTTGCCCAGAGAAAACCATGGCAGTACCTGTGTTTCCATGTGAGGCAGAAACTCTGCCATGAATCAGCCCATGGTCCAGCTCTGGTGGCCAATTTCCTTTCTCGTGCAACCTCCCTCTGCCTTGGGGGCTATGCCTAGGCAGACCTGAGCAAGGCTGTCTTTTTATTTATAAAATGAGATAATTTACGCTAAATCCATGATTTAAAAAATTTTAGAGATATACTTAAACAGGAAATATGATTACCAACAAAGCGTTCAGATGAAACAGAGGCATATAAATGAAAGTAAATATCCAATTCATCTCTGATTTGTCCTCCAGGATCCCACCTCAGAGACAGCTAATATGTTTCTTGCATAATTTCTAGAATTGTCTTTGTTTATATAAACATATTCAAAGCTTTCTGTACCTTGATTTGTTCACTTGGCGATAGATTGTGGAGGTCATTGCTTTTCAGTACATGCAGAACTATCTTGTTATTGTTAATGGAATCCATCAAATATCTATCCCTTCCTGTAACTTGAAAACAGCTGAAATATTTCAATTTAAAAATCTTAGATCAAACTATAGAAGTAAAATATATCAAATACCCAATCCTGTAGTTGATGGGACTGAGTCCCTGTCTTCTTGTTTCTCCTTCATCTGATGGGAGGTCTCTAATGAGTGTCTATGGAGCCCTTCAAGATACAGTGGGACAAGATTTGAAAATATCAACTAGCTTTACCAAGAGCATGTTCTAGTTCTAGAATCCTGTATCTGTGAAAAAATGTCACTTGCCTACCACTTAGATTCCGGAGAGTCTTCATCAACTGTATTAGAGAGAGATTCATTTAAACAAAGCACCCAATGGACCGGGTCCCCTTCTTCACGGTGGAATGCCTAGGACTACAATTTGTGAGCACGGTTAACAAGAAAGCTTGAGCCTGTGAACTGCTTGTCTGAAAATTATATTCTGAAAATTTGCAGCCATTGCCAGAGTCTGGCTTGTAGTTTTACATTGAATTATTGGACTGAATTATTTCATTTTTTTCCTATTGTGCCTTGTCAACAAAAAGTGTTGTCTCAGGGAGGCGATACAACAATATTTTATAAAGAAATCATTCCTTCAGAGCTGGAAAGACCTGTTGGTAATCTGAATGTCTTACCCACTGTAGCAAACAGTCATGCAGGATACTGGGAGGGATCCAGGCATCACTAAGCTGCTTAAATCAAAAGGAAATAGTGAAGCTGAGGCTGGCAATATGAAGCAGAGTCTCCTTTGGGTCTGGCATACATTTAGATTCTGTGCTTATGAACTGTCTGTACACTAATGAAAGAATAGGTATTTTAAAGTCTGTTAATGTTTATAATTACAGTTGGCATTGAGTCTAGGTTAGAAATTCTTTATCTCCCATGTCAAAGATTTGACTAGTCTTAAATAATGATTAATAACTGAACATTCTAGTTCAATTTCAAACTTTGTCCTGTTTCACACATCACGAATTCATTCATTCATTCATTTTAAATGAAGTGGCATATTGTAGACATCTGTTTTTGTCATCCAGAATTCATTCATTTTTCTACTGACATTACTCTGATTTTCTTCTGGGGAACCACACCCTCTCTCTCACTCTTATACTCCATGCTTTTCAGATGAGTTGGGCTTAAGGGGTGGACATGTGACTAGGGTCTGTTCAATGAGTACTGTGTATTTTCCCTACCACTGTGATAGGTCAGATGGCATATTCCCCAGTCAAAGCCAGTGATGTTCAGTATAACTTTCACTGAGGTCCTTACATGACTTGGAAAAAATGAGATCTGGAGATTTCATGCAGCATCCTTCTGCCACATGAAACTCTAGAATGAGCCTGATATGTAGGAAATGAGTACTGAAACATGAGAAGAATTCACATTCTGTTGACAGTTGACTCAAACCCCTAACACCAGCCCATTTCAAGTATAGGAGACCCAGAGATCGAACCTGGGTCTCCTGCATTGCAGGCAGATTCTTTACTATCTGAGCCATCAAGTGTAGGAGTCAATAAGAAAATATTGTATCTTCTTAAGACAACTCAACTTGTCTGGCACTTCCACATGAAAATGCTGACATTTCATTTCCTTAATTCCAAATTAGTTGTATTAGACATCCATCAGAGAGGGGAAATTAAGCCACCTCCTGTTGAAAGGGTGGAATTTCACTTTTGAGAATATCAAATCTAGAAACAGGTGACTAATTCAAGTGTCACAGTTCAGTTCAGTTCAGTCGTATCCGACTCTTTGTGACTCCATGGACTGCAGCACGCCAGGCCTCCCTGTCCATCACCAACTCTGGGAGTTTACTCAAGCTCATGTCCATTGAGTCAATGATGCCATCCAACCATCTCATCCTCTGTCATCCCCTTCCCCTCCTGCCTTCAATCTTTCCCAGAATCAGGGCCTTTTCAAATGAGTCAGTTCTTTGCATCAGGTGGCCAAAATATTGGAGTTTCAGCTTCAACATCATTCCCTCCAATGAATATACAGGACTGATTTCCTTTAGGATGTACTGATTGGATCTCATTGCAGTCCAAGGAACTCTGAAGAATCTTTTCCAACACCACAGTTCAAAAGCATCAAGTGTCACAGATCCTACAAAATCTCAGTCTCCAGAATAGAAAACCCAAGAATCTCTACTTACAAAAAAAAGAAGGAAATGCTTATTATGATATAGCCTACATAGCAGCTCTTCCTGGTCCATATGCCAGAGTTTATTTGAAGATCACAGGTAATAGGAAAGGGAAATAGTGTTTATTTTGCATCTTCAGTGGGCTAGTTTTCCAAGTGCTTTAGCATATTTTTATTCATTATATTTAAGGGGAAATTTTGCATACTTGTCCTCAGTGTTGGGTGGTCAGTGAGAAAAAAATAGCCCTGTTCTTTAAAGAGCTTATCTAGCACATTCAGTAAAACTTTCTGCCATGTATGTGTCTCTAGCTGCGCTGTCCAATACATCAGCCATGTATTGTAGCTATTGAGCATGTGAGGATGATAGCGAAAAGCTGACTTTAAATTGGAATTCATTGGTGTGGCCACATGACTTCTGTCTACTGTATTGAAATGTGAAGGACTCTAGACCATTTCTTCTTAAACTGAAACGTGCATGCTGCTGCTGCTAAGTCACTTCAGTCATGTCTGACTCTATGCGACCCCATAGATGGCAGCCCACCAGTCTCTCCCATCCCTGGGGTTCTCCAGGCAAGAACACTGGAGTGGGTTGCCATTTCCTTCTCCAGTGCACGAAAGACGAAAGTGAAAAGTGAAAGTGAAGTCGCTCAGTCGTGTCCGACTCTTTGCAACCCTATGGACTGCAGCCTACCAGGCTCCTCCATCCATGGGATTTTCCAGGCAAGAGTATTGGAGTGGGGTGCCATTGCTTTCTCCACTAATGTGCATAGGAATCACCTATTAAAATACAGATTCCATCTCAGTAGGGTCTTGTGTGGAGGTGGAAGTTCTGCACTTTTAAGTTCCCAGTTGATGCTAATGTGGCTGGTCCATAGACCACACTTTGAGTAGGAAAGATGATCATCAAAGTAAATGATAATTACTTAATTATAGTAAGTATGAATTATGATAAGACCACCGAGGAGAATAGGGTGCTAAAGAGAATGGAAGGGACAGGACTCAGAACTGAATTGGAAGTGAGTCATAAAAGACCTCAATAGGGAGGGGATCCTGGAGCTGAAACCTGCAGCTGGTCAGGAGAAAGGGGTTGGGGGAGGCAGTTGTAGAATGGGCACCACTGATGCCCATGTTATTTTTGACCAAGCTATATCACTCAATATGCAGGCAAATTTGGAAAACTCAGCAGTGGACACAGTACTGAAAAAAAGTCAGTTTTCATTCCAATCCCAAAGAAAGGCAATGCCAAAGAGTGCTCAGACTATCACACAATTGCATTCATCTCATACGCTACCAAAGTGATGCTCAAAATTCTCCAAGTCAGGCTTCGACAGTACATGAACCATGAACTTCCTTGAACAGATGTTCAAGCTGGATTTAGAAAAGGCAGAGGAACCAGAGATCAAATTGCCAACATCTGATGGGTAATCAAAAAAGCGAGAGAGTTCCAGAAAAACATCTGATTTATTGACTGTGCCAAAGCCTTTAACTGTGTGGATCACAACAAACTGTGGAAAATTCTTCAAGAGACAGGAATATCAGACCACCTGACCTGCCTTCTGAGAAATCTGTAATCTGTATGCAGATGAGGAAGCAACAGTTAGAACTGTACATGGAACAATAGACTGGTTCCAAATAGTAAAAGGAGTACGTCAAGGCTGTATATTGTCACCCTGCTTATTTAGCTTATATGCAGAGTACATCATGTGAAATGCTGGGCTGGATGAAACACAAGCTGAAATCAAGATGTCTCCTAGCAATCTTGATATGCGAATATGCAGATGACACCACCCTTATGGCAGAAAGCGAAGAACTAAAGAGCCTCTTAATGAAAGTGAAAGAGAAGAGTGAAAAAGCTGACTTAAAACTCAACATCCAGAAAACTCAGATCATGGCATCTGGGGCCATCACTTCATGGCAAACAGATGGGAAAACAATGGAAACAGTGAGAGACTATATTTTGGGATCCAAAATCACTGCAGGTGGTGAGTGCAGCTATGAAATTAAAAGACTCTTGCTCCTTGGAAGACAAGTTATGACCAACCTAGAGGGCATATTAAAAAGCAAAGACATTACTTTGCCAACAAAGTCTGTATAGTCAAAGCTTTGTTTTCCAGTAGTTATGTATGGATAACTTTGACTTCACCTGGTCTTGCCCTGTCTGTTTCCACTTCTTTTCTGTCTTATAAAGGCATTTGTCACTGAATTTAAGGCTGACTGATCGAGGCTATGGTTTCTCCAGTAGTCATGTATGGATGTGAGAGTTGGACTATAAAGAAAACTGAGCTCCAAAGAATTGATGCTTTTGAACTGTACTGTTGGAGAAGACTCTTGAGAGTCCCTTGGACTGCAAGGAGATCAAACCAGTCCACCCTAAAGGAAATTAGTCCTGAATATTCATTGGAAGGATTGATGCTGAAGCTAAAACTCCAAAACACTGGCCGCTGGATGTGAAGAACTGACACATTTGAAAAGACCCTGATGCTGGGAAAGATTGAAAGTGAAAGGAGAAGGGAATGGCAGAGGATGAAATGGCATCACCAATGCAGTGGACTTGAGTTTGAGTAAGCTCCAGGAGTTGGTGATGGACAGGGAAGCGTGGCGTCTGCAGTCCACAGGGTCACAGAGTCAGACACGATTGATCAACTGAACTGAACTGAAAGCTGTTTCACCGAGAAACTCTTACAAGAGTGGGTTAGGAGTGTCTTCCCACCTCACTCTGCCCATTTGTAGCCTCCTATCCATTCTTCCTCTAGACCTCCCTGGCGCATTCAGATAGATCCCCTTTTCGAGTCCCCAGAACTCAATGCATATTTTCCCACAGAACCACTGATGCGTTGTGTTGGAATGTCCCTCCCATCTCTCCCTACTAAACTGTGAACTCAAAGTATTTCTATTTTCTGGATGCTCACATGGTAGGCACTTTATAGATGTGTCTTGAACTGTAGCCAACAAAGATTTTTTTTTAAAAATTTGTATTTGTTTATGAGGTATCTGGGATTAAGGAAATATTATATATATACTCATATAGGCATCCATGCAGTATTTTTCTCCCCAGTAGATGAGAAATATTTCTGGAGTAGAGCCATATAACTAAAAGTAATACAAGCCATTTATGCCCTCTGTATTACTTTGAGTTTTACAGCAGGGGATCGCTCTGGTTTTGACAAGCACTAATTAATTCTAACTCTGGGGAATAATGGGAAATGAAGGCTTATGCTATTTGCACCAAGGTTATCAATTATATTGGTTTTAATGCTCTCCGCTGCTCTAAATATAAAACATGCAGCCAGACGCATAGTTGCTTCCTCATTAGCTGTAAACAGTGTATTTCAGATTTGTCAAGCTACATATTTATTTCTACATCCAGGCATTTTTATTTATCTTCCTTGCTAGTCTGTGAAGTTTTTGCCAATAAATTAGGAAGGCACTAACTAGTTCTGAAAACTATGGTGCCCAGGAAATTTTATTGATCTCATAATTTACTGGATCTTTTGGTTAATTACAAGTTCTGTCTAGCTTGGTGTGCTTTTCAAGTCAGCTGTGCATCGTAAATATGTAACTTCAGGACTCACCCTCCCTACACCTCTGGCAGCCCCGCATGAGGTCAAAGGTGTAATAGCTACACTGCCCAGTCTCTTACATGTTTAATTAAACTATTAATCTACTTTTATCTTGGACACTAGAAACAGGCAGGATTGCGTTTTCAGAGTTCAATGCATTTACTTAAGGTGGATTTTTTCCTAAGCCCCATCTTCAACCATTCAGCACTAGCAACTCTTTTAAAGGCAATTTAAAACATTGTGAACGCTTGAAAAATGGCTAGATCAGTTAATCAGAAAGTGCAATGTTTACAGTAATTCATGCATTTGCTTCCTGACTAAAGCAAAACAAAGAAGATTGAGGCTTGCTTCTTTGGAGAGAATGATGCTGAAGCTGAAACTCCAGTACTTTGGCCACCTCATGCAAAGAGTTGACTCATTGGAAAAGACTCTGATGCTGGGAGGGATTGGGGACAGGAGGAGAAGGGGACAAAAGAGGATGAGATGGCTGGATGGCATCACTGACTGGATGGACGTGAGTCTGAGTGAACTCTGGGAGTTGGTGATGGACAGGGAGACCTGGCGTGCTGCGATTCATGGGGTCGCAAAGAGTTGGACACGACTGAGCGACTGAACTATACTGAACTGAAAGGTTCAAAAATTACAGTAGATCAATCAGCAGCAGCCTCCAAAGGGCCAATATTTCTGAAGCGTTAGAACAGGGGTTGTCTTTGTTATGTATGTAAACTATGAGAACTCGCTGAGGACAAGTGTAACCTCTTGTGGCAGCGATGACATTTTAAGTGGCCGGGCCTGGTTTTGTGTTCATTATCCCAATGGAGTCTCGGAACTCAAGTCTTAGAAATGTGTGTCTGTGAGGCTTTAATTAGGTTAACAAGGTTCTCCTATGTCTATCTTCTCCCTTTACTGTGAATCAGTTGGTAGTCATCCACTACATATGTTATTCAATTTAAGGAAGCAATTTGCTGCTTTTCATTCTGTTTCCTGTGTTCATTCTTAACTCGTAGGTATAGAATTATGTGAAAATTTCAAGGATCTCTTTCCCTTCTTTTAAAGTTCTTCCTACCCTCTTGCTCAATTTGTCGCTGTCCCTTATTCCATGAGGAATCAGCATCTTGTGTACCTCCATAAAGGCTGTGAAAATATGACACCGTGACCTTCTCACTAATGTGCCTGGCTTTCATTTGAACAATGATTAAGAGCAATTTGAGTCATGCACTTGAACATTCCACTTGAAAAATCAATTTAGAGCGGCAAGGTCCATGTAAATATTGATTATAAACCCACCATGTTTCTAGCAAGTTAGATTACTATCATAAGCTAAAACCTGTTTTCCTTTCCTACTTGGTTAGAGAGTGTAACCAAAAACCAAATCCATGTGCAGATTGATCATATTTTGCAGATGCCCAGAGGAATAAAATTTAATTCAGATTCACAGCCTATCTTCCCTCTTGCCCCACCTCCAGTCCAAATAATCAAAACCACAGCTCTTTTACCTTTATGGAGCAGTTGAAGCTGTGTATTTCACTTTATTTTATTGTATTCTAACTTTTTGTACTACATTCACTATGAAGATTCCATGTATCTTGTTAAATGGAGCAGCTCGCTCAAAAACACGTCATTTCAACTGACATTTTTTTGGCTTATGTTCAGCTTTTTATAGCCTATGTCTCAGAGCCATAAGTTTATAGTCTGAGATGCTACAGACCTTACTTATTCATCATGATTAGATGTGCTCTAATACTGAAATGTAGAGAAAGTTAGCTTGGCAACAACAGTGACAGAAATAGTGATGAAAATAAGACAAATGTATTGGGTCCCTCTCCTTCATGAAGGTGCCCTCTGGGTCAAACTTGTGAATGACCAGGAACTATTTGCACAATATAGAATATCAGTTGATGACTTTGGAACATCTGTACCATCCCGGTGCTCCAGGGTTAAGATTACGAGGTTGAAAAGAACTACTAGCCGTACTTACAGATAAAAGTGAGCTTTACAAACGCTTTTCTGTGTGATGTGTGAGTAGCTGGTAAAGGCCTTTGTTTTGCTCTGGAGAATTTTTTCTTTTTGGACTGTTGTCATCATCTGTGGCTAATGTTTAATTTTATCCTACACAGGCGAAAACTTGTAGGCGCTCTTTCCTACCATTCTGAGATAAAGCATCTAGGAAATTTAGAGGGCAACCCTAAAGTCACTCTCTGACCCACAGAAATTGATCACTAATGGCAGCACCTCAGGCATGGGGAGTGTCATGTTGAGGAAGTACCCTGTGACTTTTGAGTGAGCTACCATCATTTATACAGTATCCCCACAAAGGCAGGGCCAGCCAGCCCTGCAGGGAAGCCTGCGCCTTGTGCCTGCCTGTCCAAGTCAAGGAGTTTGGCTGCTCTTCTTCCTGGAACAGGCAGAGTAGAGAGGAGAAAGATGGACACTGTGCACCCCAGGCTTCTGCCGCACTCTAAGCCCACCATCTGGGAAATATCCTTAGGAAAAAGGTCAGAATTAACAATAGGGAGCCTGAGAGATTTTTTTTTCCCTTTAAGTTCAGATATATATTGTTACAGAGAAAGCAATGGCACCCCACTCCAGTACTCTTGCCTGGAAAATCCCATGGATGGAGGAGCCTGGTAGGCTGCAGTCCATGGGGTTGCTAAGAGTTGGACATGACTGAGCGACTTCCCTTTCACTTTTCACTTTCATGCATTGGAGAGGGAAATGGCAACCCACTCCAGTGATCTTGCCTGGAGAATCCCAGGGACGGGGAGCCTGGTGGGCTGCCATTTATGGGGTCGCACAGAGTCGGACACGACTGAAGCGACTTAGCAGCAGCAGCAGCATATATTGTTAAAGGCAAAAAAGAAAAAAGCCTCTCAGGCTTCCCATTGTTAATTTTCCTCTGTTTTACCTAAGAGGGGTTGAGTAACTTGTCGCAGAACACACTTGCTCAATGATAGGGCTAGGATTTGAATCCAGGACTCTGGAAGCGGCAGCCTACACCTGGTTCCCTATAAAACGCTCCTCCCCGTGGTGGGAAAATGCCTTTTATCACTATCAGGTCATCCTTTGTGAACCTAATGAATTGAGAGATCGGAAGTCACATGGGGCAGCATGGGCATGGAATGGGCATGGAATGGGCATGGCGGTGTCTCGGGAAACTAGCAATCCAAAATAAGCCGAGAAACAAGCATGGAACAAACTCTGATGGCGGTGTTTGCCGGTTTTCTGGGGTCAAATTCAAGCTTCCAGGGTGGAGTCCCTGAGAGAGAAGCTAACAGGAGATGCACAGACCGCTCTCACTACTTGGCTTCCAGGGGCCCAGGGGAGGACGGTCATGCACGGGAGGCGGCGGCGCGCGTCTTGAGAGGGCACGCCAAGCCGGCGCCAGGGGAGGCCCACAGCCGCCCTGCTCTTTGCCACGGCTGTCAGCTCCTGTGCAGCTTCCGGGAACCTCCCCTCCCAGGGGCCAGGCCCGGCCCACGCCCTCCGCCCCGCAGCCCCCGCAGCCCCCGCTGTGCCCGGCTTCACCCAGCAGCCCCTAGCAGGAGCGATGCTGTGCCGTTTCTGAGGTTCAGCCTGAAGCCAGCCGGGTAACTCTGCTCCTGCACCTGCAGAGCCCTGGGCTGTTCCCCGAGAAGCCTGGCTCCCTGGCTCCAGGGGGCCATGTGGGAGGGCCACACAAGGAAGCCGAGGTCCTGGCGAGAACAGAGGAGACCGAGGAAGCCCCCCACTGGACACAGCCAGGCTCCCAGGCTTCCGAGCCTCGGTCCTCCAGCTGAGCCCGGCGCATGCGTGAAGCCCACCTTGGTGCGTGCATTGTGCTGTCTGAATCCCTAGCCCACATAACTGTGAGCAAATACAGCCCAGATTGGGGGTCACTAATGAAGCAGCCGTGGGCAACTGGAAAAAAATATCCTACCAATGTAAGAATCTTATTTGCACTTTCCTGTGATGTTTTATGTTCAGGATAGGAAGGGAAGTCACACCTAGAGGCACAGACGGAAACCCCGGGGGTGCCCTCCACCAGCAGAACCATGCAGGGCCCAGAGCCATCCCCTGTAGTCTGAGCTGACAAGTACAGAAGGGAGCTGTGGTTGATAGCATTTACATTTCCGTATCTTCTGTCTCTGTGGTGACAGTATTTTCAGTTGATCAAGAGGGAAAGCAAAGTACAGAGAGTGGAATTCTTGACATTACTGTTCAGGAACCAGAAATAAAATCCATCTCCAGTCTGTAAGCCCAAGGTTCTTTTAAGTATAATACATATTGTGTGTACTGTTTTATGCTTATGTTTCTTTCTTCTCCTATCAACTAAATAACTAATCGTGAAGAAGAAAGAAAGATATTGTCCTGCAGAATACTTGGCCCATGTCATGACTTGATGGAATACTGTGAAAGCATAAAATGGAGAGAGAAATAGTTACCTGTTGGCCGAACACTGACTTACACTGTTGTATAATATAACCTTGATGAGCCACAATCTGTGAATTGAAACTCTGAAGTTAACTACTGTGAGTATCTGGAAATAAGCAAAACATCCAAATGTGAGAAGTCTGCTTTATACTTCAGGTACCAAAAACACCCCCAGTATTTGGTTTTAATGCTTTCATCAGAAATTTTCTTACCATCAGCGAAATGTTGATATTTTTGTCATGACATTAATGCAAATAAATACCGGGATTAAAATGACATGGAGATACAATGATTGATGACATAACAACAAAACACACTGACAGTTGTAGAGCAGTAAAAAGTCTGAAAATGAGGCAGACATATTAATTTTTATTAAAGATAAGAAATCATCTTAGGAGGAGACTTTGGCCTTGGTTAAAAACTTTATTTTGAATAAAATTCATCACATTATACTCTCCAAGGTGCCACACAAGGGCATTTACATCTGGCTGCTCAACTTTGTAAGAAAGACAAGTAACAAATTCAGGTTGTTATCTCAGTTCATTACAGTTTCAATATCATGTTTGAAGATGCTCCTAAAATCCATGACATCATGGCCACTGTCCTCTGCTTACCAAAGGACAGGATGCTACAGCTCTTGGGTTTCCAGTTTAAGGTTTAACACTCGACCTCAAAATGAGTCTTCTAGCCTCATCCTCTGCTTACGTGATTCGTGGGAGATTCTGTCTAGTTTCTGATATTGTTTTAATGCTTAGAAATATATAGAAATGATTGAAGTATAAAGTGCTGTTCAAAAGCAAAGCAGTCTAATGATGGGTGGAAACAAGTGCTACCCAGAAACAATTATCCTGACTCTGCTGCTGCTGCCAACTTCAGTTGTATCTGACTCTGTGTGACCCCGTAGATGGCAGCCCACCAGGCTCCCCCGTCCCTGGGATTTTCCAGGCAAGAACACTGGAGTGGGTTGCCGTTTCCTTCTCCAGTGCATGAAAGTGAAAAGTGAAAGTAAAGTTGCTCAGTTGTGGTTGACTCTTCTCGACCCCATGGAATGCAGCCTACCAGGCTCCTCCATCCATGGGATTTTCCAGGCAAGAGTACTGGAGTGGTTTGCCGTTTCCTTCTCCAGTGCATCAAAGTGAAAAGTGAAAGTAAAGTTGCTCAGTCATGTCTGACTCTTCTCGACCCCATGGACTGCAGCCTACCAGGCTCGTCCATCCATGGGATTTTCCAGGCAAGAGTACTGGAGCGGGTGCCATTGCCTTCTCCGTCTAACTCTGCTAGTCTTTTTCACTAGGCACTCCAGACAATGTAGCTTTCATTTGGTGTTTTCTAGTATCCCTACCAATTTGCCCTTCCACAAAAAACCAAGCAAAATGGGCATGAAAAAAAAGATCGATATTTTCAACCCATTTTAGATCAACTGTATCAGATATACTAGGTGTGACCTGGTTTGTTTCAGCCTTCAAGTGTCTTAGTCACTGCTCATTTTCATATCAGACCCAGGGATCCTTTTCAATAGCAGGAGAGAAGCAGGGGTATGGGATGGCTAACAGATTGCCAATGTTACATTATTCTCCAGTGATGATAAGGACATTGCCTGTCTTATAGCTGTTTGATGACATTTTTGTTCTCATTTAAAATAATCAGATTTCATCCTGAAACCTTCTAAGTGAATTTGAATGTTACATGAAGTGTGTAATGGAATAAAATGGAGCTGCAGTGACTCCTGTTCGATTGCCAGCATACTGCTTTTCTGTTACTAGAGATAGTAGAGCAACCTGGGGGACTGAGGGATTAATGCATCATTTTGTGCTAGTGTGTGGTCATGTAGTTAGCCATAGCCGTGATTCACCAGATGATAGCTATGGTGGCAGTCCTTCTGAAGAACACTTCCAAAGTCTTGTAATTTTGGTTCATAGTCTTTGCAGAATTTCTTTATCATGAACTTCACCTCTAATGCTAGCACAGTTTTTCAGTCCTATAGCAATACATGGCTCATAAAGTATAGCTGTGTATGTTACTGTCTAAGCACTGAGGTCCTTTGCTGCTGCTGCAGCTAAGCCGCTTCAGTCGTATCTGACTCTGTGCGACTCCATAGATGGCAGCCCACCAGGCTCCACTATCCCTGGGATTCTCCAGGCAAGAACACTGGTGTGAGTTGCCGTTTTCTTCTCCAATACATGAAAGTGAAAAGGGAAAGTGAAGTCACTTAGTCATATCAAACTTGTAGCAACCCCATGGACTGCAGCCCACCAGGCTCCTCCATCCGTGGGATTTCCAGGCAAGAGTACTGGAGCGGGTTGCCATTGCCTTCTCTGACTGAGGTCCTTTAGGCATTTCCAGCTAAAGGAGAGTTTGAATTAAGTGAATCAGAGTGTTCCAGGGCAGAAGAACTTCAGCTCCAAAGCCCAATCAAGAGAAGCACAAAAGGTGGGATACACATTTCAGCTCTTTAAGAGTTTAACTGGAAAGTTCTTTAGACTAAGTTGAATGAAGCAGGAAGATACAGTGAAATCACACTACGACTCTCAGCTTGGTTTTATGAAACTAGGATGACTTACAGGCTTCCCTAATGGCTTAGACAGTAAAGAATCTGCCTGCAGTGTAGGAGACCTGGGTTCAGTCTCTGGGTTGGGAAGATCCCCTGGAGGAGGGCATGGCAACCCACTCCAGTATCATTGCCTGGAGAATGCTCATGGACAGAGGTGCCTGGCGGGTACAGTCCATAGGGTCACAAAGAATTGGACACAACTGAGAGACTAAGCACATTAGCATAGGGTGGCTTGCAGGAAATTCCTAATTGGTCACCATAGACTTGTAGAAATTCCATGGAGATTACAAGAATAATTAGCCTTGCTATAAGGCACTGCTCAATAATATAGTCACCACTACTGGACCAGAATTGTATCTGGTTACCACATACCACGATACCAGATAGCACAATCTGTGGTACCAGAATTGTAGCTGTCACAACTGAGAGACTAAGCACATTGCATAGGGTGGCTTGCAGGAAATTCCTAATTGGTCACCATAGACTTGTAGAAATTCCATGGAGATTACAAGAATAATTAGCCTTGCTATAAGGCACTGCTCAATAATATAGTCACCACTACTGGACCAGAATTGTATCTGGTTACCACATACCACGATACCAGATAGCACAATCTGTGGTACCAGAATTGTAGCTGTTGTCCAAATTCACAGATTTTTCTTCATTTCTCAAGAGGAAACCTGCAAGCTTACTAAAGTTCCATATATTGTTTAGCATTTGAAACCAGTGAGAGAATTCTTTCCAATGCCACGTGAGGTTCCGTTGGACATATAGGTGCAGTCTTAACCAAACAGCAGATTTAAAGTTTTCTTATCACATTTGACTATCAAAAACATGACCCTCTCTTATGACTCTTCAATATCTGTTAAGGAATCTACGGTTAATGGTTTTTTGTTTCTCTTATCAAGATGGACTTTAAAAAGAGATCATTCTCTGAAGATAAGCACATTTTTGGTAAAGATGAGTTTACCTTGGCAAGCTCTGTCTTTTTCCAGTGTTCTGGAAATAATTCATATCAGTCATCTTTTAGCAACTGTAAGTCAGATCTTCCTTGCCATGAACTCATGCCCTGGGAGCAATCCATTATGTATTTCCTGCTTACAACCCCGAGATAGTAATTAACCTCCTCTTGAGTGTAATAATAGAATCAGAGATTGATGAACAATTTTCTTCACATATTTTAAGTAATGGAATAAAACTGAAAGGCCATGCATTGCTTGTCTTAGAAAAACAGTATGGAATATGTTAGAATATCATGAATAAATGAACACTTTCATTTATGAGTTTTATATAGAAGTCATTGAGTTTCCCTGCTCGAGGTACAGCCCGCATGGCGGTTAATCTTCTTGTGGCACTTGCTGTATAATGCAACACCTCTCTGGGCAATCTTTTGTATTAAAATATAGTGTTTAAGCTCTTTTCCTTTGCAAAGCAAGAATGGATTGTTCAGTTTTTTTTTTTTTAATGACCTGCTGAAAATTATTTCAGAAATAACCAACATGGTAATTTCCATATAATATCTTTTTATAGCTCATTGGGAAATATAAAATATTTTCAAACCAGGTTAAAATTATTGGAAAATGTAAAGAATCCCGCATTAGTAACCAGAAGACTCCTGTCTCAGCATTGCTACCATCTGTATGCCCCTGAGCAAGTCATTTCCTCTCCTCCACTGTTATTATTTTAGTCATTAAAGTGAAAACATTAATTCAGTGACTTCCAGTCACTTCAATGTAAACTGTCCTCCTCTCTATTTAGATTTCTTTCCTGCTTTTTATTTCCATTCACCCTAACCCTCCTACTGTACTCTAATGACCTCTTAGTTTAAGCGCCAAAGAATTACGGCCCATCCCAGGCTGGCTGGAGATTTCTTCCTGTGTAAGAGAGCTGCCACTCATCCTAACTGCAGCCATATGCCGCCTCTAGCTCTGTGAAGGAGACTGAATGGCACGGACCGGACGAGCTGCATCTGAAGGAAAGCTTAGACCCCATTACGGTCATTGGATGGGCAAGACGTAGGCAAAATCAGATAGTGCAAAATCACATTTCTAAAGAAAACTCCCCAGAGGCTCTTTCAAATGGTGAGGGAGATACTTTGATTAGAGGAAAAGAGCACTGCCAAACTGGCATGAGCACGCTGGGGGGGCGACCACAGTCTGTGAGCATTGCTTACTGCAAAACCACCACCACACAAATCCCAGGGGTGAGTCATTCAAAATGGACTTTCATTCTGAGTTTATCCATAGCCGAATTACTCAAATACCAACCCAAAAGGTTTAACGGTCTCATTAAGGGTTTTTAAGGATTTTTCAAAATGAAGCAGTATCAATAGGAGATTTCTCTGTAAGCTCTAGGTAGCATCCGTGGACTGCAAGATTTCCTTTGAATATTACAAATGAGAATAATGCTCTACCAAGAGACACGGCCATGCTGTTAAAAACAACATATAACTATATTTTAACTTATTTATTTTAATTTGAGGACAATTACTTTACCATAATGTGTTTTTCTGTGTGTGTGTGTGTGTGTGTGTGTGTGTGTGCATGTATCCTCCCATCCTGAACCCACCTCCCTTCCCACCTCATCCCTCTGGGTTGTCTCAGAGCACCAGCATTGGGTGCCCTGTTTCATGCATCGAATTTGCACTGGTCATCTATTTCACATGTGGTAATATACATGTTTCAGCGCTATTCTCTCATATCATCCCACCCTTGCCTTCTCCCACGTAGTCCAAAGTCCATTTTTACATCTGTGTCTCTTTTGCTGTCTTGCATATAGGGTCATTATTACCATCTTTCTAAATTCTATACTTATATATATGCCATATATATATATATATATATATATATTCCGTATGCCAAAGAATTGATGCTTTTGAACTGTGGTGTTGGAGAAGACTCTTGAGAGTCTCTTGGACTCCAAGGAGATCCAACCAGTCCATTCTGAAGGAGATCAGACCTGGGATTTCTTTGGAAGGAATGATGCTGAAGCTACAACTCCAGTACTTTGGCCACCTCATGCAAAAAGTTGACTCATTGGAAAAGACTCTGATGCTAGGAGGTATTGGGGGCAGGAGGAGAAGGGGACAAAGGAGGATGAGATGGCTGGATGGCATCACTGACTCGATGGAGGCGAGTCTGAGTGAACTCTGGGAGTTGGTGATGGACAGGCAGGCCTGGTGTGCTGCGATTCATGGGGTTGCGAAGAGTCAGACATGACTGAACGACTGAAATGAACTAAACTGAACTGAACTGAAAATTCCGTATATATGCATTAATATACTGTATTGATGTTTTTCTTTCTGGCTTACTTCACTCTGTGTAATAGGCTCCAGTTTCATCCACCTCATTAGAACTGGCTCAAATGTGTTCTTTTTTATAGGTGAGTAATATTCCATTGTGTATATGTACCACAATTTCCTTATCCATTCATCTGCCGATGGACATCTAGGTTGCTTCCATGTCCTACCTATTATGAACAATGCTGTGATGAACATTGGGTACATGTGCCTATTTCAATTCTGATTTCCTCAGTGCCCAGCAGTGTGGTTGCTGGGTTGTATGGCAGTTCTAGTTCCAGTTTTCTAAGGAATCTCCACACTGTTCTCCATAGTGGCTGTACTAGTTTGCATTCCCACCAACAATGTAAGAGGGTTCCCTTTTCTCCACACCCTCTCCAGCATTTATTGCTTGTAGACTTTTTGATGGCAGCCATTCTGTGCTGGGTTTTGCCGTACATGGACATGAATCAGCCATGGAAAATAACATGTAACTGTTTCTAAAATGAAGATGTGTCCATTACTTTATTTCTTGACATAAAAACTAAACACATATTTATGCATAAATGTTAGACCATTCATGACACTGTTATTTTGGTGCAAAAGGAGGAAAGTATCCATTTTAGGTGAAAGGGGAGGAAATTGTTCAAATCACCTGGGACACTAGTTCATAAGCATGGAAACTTTAACAAAATGAGCTCCACAGTTTATGCAATCCCCCCTAGAAAAATAGATTCTTTTAAAATATAAATCATAATGAGTGAAATCATTATTGATCTTCTCACTGGCAATGTGAGGGTCGTCAATGAAACAGTCTTCATGATATGAGTTCTAATATAAAACTATAAAATTATAAAAATATTAAAAATATTTATTCTGCATAGAGTGAAATACCCATCTTTATAATGTAGATTTGATGTGTTAGTAGTTACCTTGCACCATAGGGACAGAGAGACTCTTAAGTCTATTCCTTGAATTTTTGGATTTTCTGGCATTTAAAGGAGAGAAGGATTAGTAGACTTTTCTTCATATTTTTATCTGTGTATTACCAAAGCCTCCAAAAATATAAATAAATGGTTGTAGTCTTCTCTGCTAGACCAGTAGATAAACACAAATGTCTGAAGGAAGTGTATTAGGAATGTACATTAATAATTACTAGTTAAAATACTTGTGCTTTGTTATATAAGGTGGTCCGTATCAACCACTTAAATGAAAATGGTTTCCTCTGAAAATAAAATACATAGGGAACTCAGCTTCAGGATGGGTTCTTAGATCACTCACATGAAGGAAAGATTGTATGTAAAGCCACATGTTGTTTGTATGTATGTATGACTGTACGTAGTGGCACAGGTTGTACCACTTTCTAGTATCTTTCCAGGGTAATACTCAAATTTTTCTTTGCTTAGAATTTTTGAATAATCATAATAAATAATCATATATATAAGTCAGTAAATACTATGGCTGTTATAATAATTCAGATCAATGATGGGTTCTTAGATCACTCACATGAAGGAAAGATTGTATGTAAAGCCACATGTTGTTTGTATGTATGTATGACTGTACGTAGTGGCACAGGTTGTACCACTTTCTAGTATCTTTCCAGGGTAATACTCAAATTTTTCTTTGCTTTAGAATTTTTGAATAATCATAATAAATAATCATATATATAAGTCAGTAAATACTATGGCTGTTATAATAATTCAGATCAATTAACGTGTTTCAGTTCAATTCAGTTCAGTCTATCAGTTGTGTCCAACTCTTTTCAACTCTATGGACTGCAGCACACCAGGCTTCCCTGTCCATCACCAACTCCCGGAGCTTGCTCAAACTCATGTCCATCGAGTCGGTGATGCCATCCAGCCATCTCATCCTTTGTTGTCCCGTTCTCCTCCTGGCCTCAATCTTTCCCAGCATCAGGGCCTTTTCTAATGTGTCAGTCCATCAGGGTCTTTTCTAATGAGTCAGTTCTTCACATCAGGTGGCCAAAGTATTGGAGTTTCAGCTTTAGCATCAGTCCTTCCAATGAATAACCAGGACTGCTTTTCTTTAGGATGGACTGGTTGGATCTCTTTGCTATCCAAAGAACTCTCAAGAGTCTTCTCCAACCCCACAGTTCAAAGGCATCAGTTCTTTAGTGCTCAGCTTTATAGTCCAATTCTCACATCCACACATGACTATTGGAAAAACCATAGCTTTGACTAGATGGACCTTTGTCAGCAAAGTAATGACTCTGCTTTTTAATATGCTGTCTAAATTGGTCATAGCTTTTCTTCGAACGAACAAGTCTTAACAAGAGACTGAGCCAGACTTGCCTGTGAATGTTCAGGAGCCTCCAGCAAAGGCGTGGGTCAACAGTGGCCTGCCTTGGGATCAGGGCCACTGAATACAACAGCCCGACATAAATCCTTTTGAAGGAGATCACCACTACCACCATTACCCCTACCATAGTTTGGCTTCAGGCTAAGCAACAGGGAGGGAACACAGCTCCATCCATCAACAGAAAGCTTGATTAAAGATTTACTGAGCATGGCCCCGCCCATCAGGGCAAGACCCATATTCCCCTACAGCCAGTCCCTCTCATCAGAAAGATTCCACAAGCCTCTTATACTAATCTATCAGAGGGCAGACAGACAGAAACCACATACAGAAAACTCACCAAACTGATCATTTGGATCACAGCCTTGTCTGATTCAGTGAAAGTATGAGCCATGCCCTGTAGGGCCACCCAAGACGGACAGGTCATGGTGGAGCATTTCGGACAAAACGTGGTCCACTGGAGAAGGGAACGGTGAACCACTTCAGTATTCTTGCCTTGAGAACCCCATGAACAGTATGAACAGGCGAAAAGATAGGACCCTGAAAGATGAGTCAGTAAGTGCCCAATATGCTACTGGAGAAGAGTAGAGAAATAACTCCAGAAAGAATGAAGAGGCTGAGCCAAAGTGAAAACAGTGCCCAGCTGTGGATGTGACTGGTGATGGCAGTGAAGTCTAATGCTGAAAAGAACATTGCATAGGAACCTGGGATGTTCGTCCATTAATCAAGGTAAACTGAAAGTGGTCAAACAGGAGATAGAATGAGTGAACATAGACATTTTAGGAATCAGTGAACTAAAATGGACTGGAATGGGTGAATTTAATTCAGATGACGGTTATCGCTACTATGATGGGCAAGAATCTCTTAGAAGGAATGGAGTAGCCATCATAGTCAACAAAAGAGTCTGAAATGCAGTACTCGGATGCAGTCTCAAAAATGACAGAATGATCTCCTTGTTTCCAAGGCAAATCATTCAGTATCACAGTAATCCAAGTCTATGCCCCAACCAGTAGTGCTGAAGAAGCTGAAGTTGAATGGGTCTATGAAGACTTACAAGACCTTCTAGAACAAAAACCCAAAAAAGATCTCCTTTTCATCACAGGGTACTAGAATGAAAAAATAGGAAGTCAAGAGATATCTGGAGTAACAGGCAAGTTTGGCCTTACAGTACAAAATGAAGCAGGGCAAAAGCTAACAGAATTTTGCCAAGAGAATGCACCAGTCATAGCAAACACTCTCTTCCAATAGCACAAGAGATGACTCTACACATGGACATCACCAAGTGGTCAATACCAAATCAGATTGATTATATTCTTTGCAGCCAAAGATGGAGAAGTTCTCTGTATTCAGCAAAAACAAGATCAGGAGCTGACTATGGCTCAGATCGTGAACTCCTTATTGTCAAATTCAGAGTTAAATTGAAGAAAGTAGGGAAAACTACTAGACCATTCAGGCATGACCTAAATCAAATCCCTTATTATTAAATAATGTGTTTAGCAAGTATATGGCAACCCACTCCAGTATTTGTGCCTGGAGAATCCCTATGGAGAGCGGAGCCTTGCAGGCTACAGTCCATGTGGTCGCAAAGAGTCAGACATGATTGAGCGACAGTACAGCAAGTATATATTCTCTTATAAGGCACGGAAAATACCATGATTGATGGGATGCGGTCTTTTCCATCTATGATCTCAAATCGAACAGGCAAAACACCATGGGACAAGGCTACCAGCCCTGGGAACCCTAGGCTCTGAACATTCTAGACTCTTCACTCTTCCCTGAACATCTCAACGACTGTTCACTTACTTGTGATTTGGCTCATGTGTTTATACACCTAGATTTTTGAGATGCAAAACCTTTTTCTCTCAGATCACTGTCACCGTACAGAATCTCAAAAGCTATTTTAGAAAATTGAGTAATAATTTTCTAATATTTGCTTCTGTTTTGCTGTAAGCCCCACACCCATTCCCTGAGGCCACGTTCTCTATGTGAGTTTAGTTTTAACAGGCAGAAGAGGGATTATTGGGATGGAAAATTATTTAGATTCATAGCAAAATAAGTCATACTACACAGCAGTGTGAACAGCTAGCTACCAGACATAGACATAAGGGGTCTAAGTTTAAAAGTATGAAAAGTGGACAGAAAGGATCACAGAAGCATCAGTATTTGAGGTGAGTTTTTAAAGGAGTCATCTGATACAGGCAGGAGAATGTGCTTTGAGAAGTGAAGAATCTTGAGTGCCATGGATTATGATCCTATATCCTTCCAAATATAAATAAGATGAAAAAGAGCTACCTGAAATAGAGGAGAAAATGAAAAGGCCTATGCTTTTTTTCCAACGTACCTAATATGCACAGATTTTTCCAAAAGTGAATTTGACCTACATTTGCTCAAATAAATTACCTTTTCTCTTTCAGTCTGTTCTATGGCATATAATCATGGAGAGGGAAAGGCATGGATTACAGTCAGAAAAAGAGAGAGAGGATATTTTATTATTAAAATATGAAAACTATAAAGAGAAATCTTAGTGGTTAATAATACTTTTACTAATGCCAACCACTGACACGTATCACATGATGCACTGTTATGGATGCCAGGTGTTTATTATATGCATATTACACATGTCATTTTTTATTATGTGCATATTACACATGTCAGACATGGTGCTGGAGGCCACAGGGACAGAGTCGTATAGTAAGTATAGACAAACAGAAACCAGGAAGATAATAGATTTTGATGAGAGCTGTAAAAATAAGAATAAAGTAACAATTGTGTTATGATAGAAATCAGTAGTAGTACTTCTTTCGGGCAGGGCAATCAGCAGAGATGTCTCACAGAAGGTACTTGGAGTACACACTAAAGAAGGAACTAGCCCCGTTAAGAATCTGGGGAGAGCATTCCAGGCAGAGGAAGCGTGTTGTAAAATGGTCCTAAGGCTGGAATCGCCCAGATGGTTTAAGAGACTAGCAGAAGCCAGTTTGGACAAGTAAGCAAACACGGGAGTGGGGTAGTGGTCTGGAAGGATGGCGGTGGGGTAGGCAGGGAGTAGAATCTTCAGGGTTTTACATGGAAGCAGAGCTGAGAGCAGGGTGCTTCCCCTGAGCGTGTTCTCCTAAAGTGGAGCTTTTTCATGGCTGGTGACTTGATGGGAAGATGCTGAAGGAAGCCCAGTGAGATTCACAGTGTTAATGTCATAGGTCAGACCATGGGTCCAGCCCAGGACAGAGTCCTCTGTGCTAAGCAGGCCTGTCCAAAGGCAGCAAAACCCCCAAACCCCTTCCATTCACTGTGTCTATTCCTGCCCACCTTCAGCACCACCACCATCTGTGAGAAACAGCTGGAGCTTGACCTGGAGGCCACAGTAAGGAATGGCTCTGATGCTTGATGCAATGGAAGACCCCAAAATGAACAGAGAAATGCAAGTCCAGGACACAGTTTTAAAAGATTTCTGTGCCTGCTGTGTGAATGGTTAAGGAGGCAGGAAGAAAGAATATAAGCAGAACATCTGGTAAGGAGGCTGTGGCCGTATCACAGGGGAGGGAAGGTGGCTGATGGCCCTCCAGTACTGACAGTGGACAGGACCCGCAGTAGATGCAATGAAGACATATTTTATAGATTGTATAGGCAACTTCCACAGGCTGATTTTGAGTGGAAAGGAGCAAAAGGAAGAGAGAGCTCAAGAAAGATTCTTAGGAATTTGACTTTATGAGCAGAATGTACTGTGGCTTTATGATTGAGAGATAAGGAAAGCCCACAGTAAGGTTTCGTTTTGGCCAGGCCAGGTGTGAGGTATCTCTAAGATGGCTAAGGCAGATCTAAGTTGGCCTATGGCTTTAGGAGGTGGACATGGCTATTATGATCTGAATGTTAAAGGACATACTGTACAGGAAAATTAATTTGGAAGACAGTAGCATATGAATGGGCTTCCCTGGTGGCTCAGATGGTAAAGAATCCACCTGCAATGTGGGAGATTCTAAAGAAGGAACTAGCCCCGTTAAGAATCTGGGGAGAGCATTCCAGGCAGAGGAAGCGTGTTGTAAAATGGTCCTAAGGCTGGAATCGCCCAGATGGTTTAAGAGACTAGCAGAAGCCAGTTTGGACAAGTAAGCAAACACGGGAGTGGGGTGAGTGGTCTGGAAGGATGGCGGTGGGGTAGGCAGGGAGTAGAATCTTCAGGGTTTTACATGGAAGCAGAGCTGAGAGCAGGGTGCTTCCCCTGAGCGTGTTCTCCTAAAGTGGAGCTTTTTCATGGCTGGTGACTTGATGGGAAGATGCTGAAGGAAGCCCAGTGAGATTCACAGTGTTAATGTCATAGGTCAGACCATGGGTCCAGCCCAGGACAGAGTCCTCTGTGCTAAGCAGGCCTGTCCAAAGGCAGCAAAACCCCCAAACCCCTTCCATTCACTGTGTCTATTCCTGCCCACCTTCAGCACCACCACCATCTGTGAGAAACAGCTGGAGCTTGACCTGGAGGCCACAGTAAGGAATGGCTCTGATGCTTGATGCAATGGAAGACCCCAAAATGAACAGAGAAATGCAAGTCCAGGACACAGTTTTAAAAGATTTCTGTGCCTGCTGTGTGAATGGTTAAGGAGGCAGGAAGAAAGAATATAAGCAGAACATCTGGTAAGGAGGCTGTGGCCGTATCACAGGGGAGGGAAGGTGGCTGATGGCCCTCCAGTACTGACAGTGGACAGGACCCGCAGTAGATGCAATGAAGACATATTTTATAGATTGTATAGGCAACTTCCACAGGCTGATTTTGAGTGGAAAGGAGCAAAAGGAAGAGAGAGCTCAAGAAAGATTCTTAGGAATTTGACTTTATGAGCAGAATGTACTGTGGCTTTATGATTGAGAGATAAGGAAAGCCCACAGTAAGGTTTCGTTTTGGCCAGGCCAGGTGTGAGGTATCTCTAAGATGGCTAAGGCAGATCTAAGTTGGCCTATGGCTTTAGGAGGTGGACATGGCTATTATGATCTGAATGTTAAAGGACATACTGTACAGGAAAATTAATTTGGAAGACAGTAGCATATGAATGGGCTTCCCTGGTGGCTCAGATGGTAAAGAATCCACCTGCAATGTGGGAGATCTGGGATTGATCCCTGGGTTGGGAAGATCCCCTGGAGGAGGGCATGGCAACCCACTCCAGTATTCTTGCCTGGAGAATCCCCACAGACAGAGGAGCCTGGTGGGCTACAGTCCATGGGGTCACAAAGAGTCGGACACGACTGAGCGACTAAGCACAGCACACCGTGTGGATGGTATTTAAAGCCATGGGATGGAAAAAGCACACAGCGAATTCCTTTCATTTTAGAAAATAATTTGTGAGTTTAGCTTTCTTAGCACCATGCACCCAGCTCTTTCCCCTGTATGATGCCTCCCTACATCGGTTCTGTACACAGAAATGAAACAATTATAGTCTTTGCCTTCTAGGAACTCAAAATCCAAAATGAGCCTGATGGCATGACCAAGGTAGATTCCATTCCTCCTCTCGTCCCTGAGCCTTTGTAATAATAACTTGTACTAGTATTACAGTCTCCAGGGACTTTATATTCATTATCCCATTTTGCTTTTTTGTCCTTGTAACAATCTATGAAGTGTGAAGGACGTGCACAGTCTCTCGTTTGATGGACTGAGCAACTCTTTAAACAGATATTCTCATTCCTCCTTTTAACAGAAGAGAATGTGGGCCACGAAAGGTTAATTAAGCAATTTCTCTGGATGAGGTCACGGAAGCAAGTTGAGATTGGCAGAAGAAAGATACTTCTGACTCCAAGGGTCTAAGGCATCTAGTTTTAGATGGAAATTTCCTGAATATATCAACTTTTTTAAAGAAATAGAGCAGCCATTGAGAGCAAGAGCTCTAGCATCTAACAGAATTCAATGAAATCTGTGCTCTCCACTTGACCTTGGAAGTAGCATAGCTTTCAATGCGTTGACTTCCTCATCTGTAGAGTGAGGGTGCTGATATCTACCTGTCAGGTTGTTTGTGAATTCATACATCCATGTAATTTACCCAGCCTTCCACTGACCAATGAATTCATTCACCAACCAAACGCAAAACCTCCTACTATGTGCTAGCCTCCACATTAGACATCGGAAAAGCATCTATTGCAGAAAATAAAGCTACTGCCCTTCTGAGACTGCCATCTTTGGTGGAAAGCAGTCAAAACCAATCAGCAAGGTGTTAGAGAGCATACAGATGGTGACATGACCGTGTAGAAAGGAGAGCAGTGTTGAGGATCATGACAAGTCAGGGAGGGCTTCCTTGGCAGGGAGCTGGACAAGGATGAAATGAGACAGCACACAAAAATATGTTCAGCACGGGACTAGACACCCGCTTCGAGCCATGCCATGCTGAGAAAAGGAGAGTCAGAAAGCAGACATGGGTGGTACCCAGGATCACGGGCCCCTCGCCCAGCCTGGGGAGAGCCTTTGCCTTGGGAATCATTTCATCCACTGACAGCTACGAGATAGTCTCTGCTGTAGCTGATGCCATTGAATGCATGCTGAATCCAACTGCTCTTTTTCTGAGTCTGTTCACCAAACGCATTCTAATCATGATTTAACCTGCCATGTAAACCTGCCCACCTGGAGGGATATTCTGATCACATAGCCCTCCAGGGCGCAGCTTCCGTTCGTAGCTCTTCTCATTATGCTTTGAAACACAGGCGCTCTAATTATGATTTGGCTTCCCGTGTAGCTTGGCCACATAGAGTGCCTATGCTCATCACATGGACTTTGATTATTCTAGCTCCTGTTGCAGCTCTTGCTCATTGTAAGTTTAGCAGCCGGCATTCTGATTGAACACGTTTGTCTCCTGAACTTAGGGAACATCAGCACCTGACACATAGTAGGCACCCAATGAGTCTTCACTGACCATTGGATTGAGTTCTCCGAGGCCTCTGGCAAAGATCAGACTTTCAAGGGTAAGGTCACCAAGGGGGATGGTGAATGCCCCACTTCAGGGCCCCCCAGGTGGCAGCTTGCTTGTGTTTCCCAGGCACCCACCCACCTTCACCCATGGCACTAAGAATATGGGCTGATTTTGTACGTCAGCAATGCTTTGAATTCCTGCTTTAGCTTGCTGCTGCTGCTAAGTCACTTCAGTTGTGTTTGACTCTGTGCGACCCGATAGATGGCCTCCCACCAGGCTCCCCCGTCCCTGGGATTCTCCAGGCAAGAACACTGGAGTGGGTTGCCATTTCCTTCTCCAATGCATGAAAATGAAAAGTGAAAGTGAAGTTGCTCAGCCGTGTCCAACTTTTAGCGACCCCACGGGCTGCAGCCTACCAGGCTCCTCCGTCCATGGGACTTTCCAGGCAAGAGTACTGGAGTGGGGTGCCACTGCCTCCTCCGTACTTTAGCCTATCCCAGGGTCAAAAGGAGAAATGATGGGGAATCTCCTCTTCTTGACTCTTGATAAGCCAATCCAGTTGCCAGGCAAATTCAAGAGCAGGGGTCTTAAATGCAATTATACTCAGGGGAGCAATGCTTCTCCTCACCTCCAGAACCCTGCAGAAGCAGAGGTAAAGGAAGCTGAGGGCAGGGCCGGTGGTGGGACCCACATGGCGGTAATCCTAGGGATAATACCAGTGTGGTTCACAGACTCAGCAGGCATTGCGTCTCATGCTTCAGATCTGGTGTCTCGCTTAGGTTTGCCCACCCTGCAGGCCAGTGCATGGATCAGCTGGAAACCTCTCTTTCTTTTGATTTAAACCCACATCTTTCAGGAATGTTTAATGAAGCTTTCTGACTTTTTTTTTTTTTTGCTAAGCAGACATCATGCATGAACCCATCGTTTTCTCTCTGAATTCTAGCCTTACAGTAATTGTCTCGTATCTATCTGAGCTTCACGCCCAAGCCAAGTTCATCTTGTGTCCATCCTCTTGTTAGGTGGGCAAGAGGATCCTGCTGTTTCCTGCCGGCTCGCCCATGCCTCCGGCGGCTCGGGGATACAGCCCTTCTGCAGGAAGGGCCCTGACGGTGGACACCTGGGGGAGATTTCAGTTCCTCTGCTGTCTGGTCTCACTCCTTCCCTGTCCTCTCAGTCTTTGAACAGAATCTGGAAACTTCAGCTCCACCCAGTTGTCATTAAGTTGAGAAAACAGAATAAATACAACTGCAATTCTATTATTAAAAAAAAGATCCCGTCACTACACGTCACCACTTTTTTTTGTTTGTTTGGTATTTTCTGCCAAGCTCAAATACATCATATTGTATGTGAGGCATGCTTATTATGTAAATATGAGTGTGTTTTTTCTTAACTCTCCCAGGAATTACATGTTTCTTTGGCCCAATTAATTCACCATAGTTGGCCTCATGTTCTTTTTCTCTGCAAACAGGCAGCTGTGTTAGGTTAGTGGTTTCCAATGTCTTTTAGGTGATGAAGAGCCTATAAGCCATGGCCTGCTTTGTGGGATACCATGAAACGTTAACACTCAAAACTGGACTTAAAAAGAGCCAAGCATAGAATTTTGTGGCATCCCAAATACCGTGTTATGTAAGATTCTAGTAGAGACAGAAGTTAGCATGCAGGGAGATGCCACTCATCTGCATTTGCTGGGCCCTAGTTACATTGTCAACAAAGGTCCATCTAGTCAAGGCTATGGTTTTTCAGTGGTCATGTATGGATGCGAGAGTTGACCTGTGAAGAAAGCTGAGCTCTGAAGAATTGGTGCTTTTGAACTGTGGTGTTGGAGAAGACTCTTAAGAGTCCCTTGGACTGCAAGGAGATCCAACCAGTCCATTCTGAAGGAGATCAGCCCTGGGTGATCATTGGAAGGACTGATACTGAAGCTGAAACTCCAATACTTTGGTCACCTCATGAGAAGAGTTGACTCACTGGAAAAGACTCTGATGCTGGGAGGGATTAGGGGCAGGAGGAGAAGGGGACGACAGAGCATGAGATGGCTGGATGACATCACCGACTCAATGGACGTGAGTCTGAGTGAACTCTGGGAGTTGGTGATGAACAGGGAGTCCTGGTGTGCTGCGATTCATGAGGTCGCGAAGCGTCGGACATGACTGAGAGACTGAACTGAACTGAATCAGCCTTTGACAGACCCTCCAGTGATGCTAACACGGATGCTGACATCAGCAACCACTGGCTGCGTACTGACGAACTACAACCCTTGAGCCAAATCCAGTCCATCTTACTTTTCATATTTTAAGTTTCATTGGAACACAAACATGAGTGTAAATTTATGTACTGTCCATAGCTGCCTTTGTGCTGTTATAGCAGAGGAGTATTTGGTCTGTAAAACCTGATACTTAGACTAAAATATTTGTATAATGCATTCTAAGTTATCTGGAGCAACTTGGACAAAAGTATTGATATAATAGTTATATCCTCTGAGGATATAACTAACACAGGGCTAAAAATTTTGTGAGTTTTGAAGACAAAGTATAAGGGGAAGTCTTAATTGAGGAATTCCACCTTTAATTATTCAGGACTTTATTTCCTTTAAGGGTTTCCATTAGTATTTTCACTCATATTTCTGTAGCCCTAGCCCGGCTCCAACATCTTCAGTCTTCACAATTAAAACACCTCCCCAGTGTAAGAGTTTTTCTCCCAGCACTATTCTCCCTTTAGCAGCTTCTATCTAGAAGCATTTCCAGAATAAATAGCTTAAATGTAGCTATTTAGTGATGATAGTCTTCAGAATAAGAATTTCTTTGTTACAGTTTTTCAACATTGTGTCACCAAACCACTGCTGCTGCTGCTAAGTCGCTTCAGTCGTGTCTGACTCTGTGTGACTCCATAGACGGCAGCCGCCAGGCTCCTCAGTCCCTGGGACTCTCCAGCTGAAGTGGGTTGCCATTTCCTTCTCCAACCAAACTGCTAGCACTGTTTTTTCTACCACCTGGACTGGTAGGGAAAAAAAAAACACTGTTTTTTATACCACCTGTGACCCCATGGACTATACAATCCATGGAATTCTCCAGGCCAGAATACTGGAGTAGGTAGCCTTTCCCTTCTCCAAGGGATCTTCCCAACCCAGGGATTGAACCCAGGTCTCCTGCATTGCAGGTGGATTCTTTACCAGCTGTGCCACGTGGGAAGCCCAAGAATACTGGACTGGGTAGCCTATCCCGTCTCCAGGGGATCTTCCTGACCCAGAAATCAAAACCACACCAGTTTTGGGACTTCCCTAGTGGTCCATTGGTTGAAACTCCAGTTTCCAATGCAGGGGATGTGGGTTTGATCCCTGGTCAGAGAACTGAGATCCCACTTGCTGTGCTGTGTGGCCAAAGAAAGAAAAAAGAGAGAAAGACAAAAATATGAAAATGTATGAATTAAAAAATAAAAGCCATGCTAGTTTGCTCACTATCTTTCAAATTACTTTATAGTTGTTTTCTTGTATGTATTTATTATGTATATTAGTTTTTATGTATTTCTAATATTAGCTATTTATTAATGATAACAAATTATCTCCAAACTGTGTCTTAAGACAATTATAGAGATTTTCTTTTTTTTAATCTCCTGTTTTATGTGAGGCAGGATTTGGAGAAAGGCTTTTGCTCAGGCTCTTTCACGGGGTTGTGGTGATACTGGTCTGTGATATCAGCCGGCTTCTAAGTCTGCCGAGTCAGCCTGCAGCAGATGGCACCCACGCCGCTGGCATATTGGTGCTGCTTGCCGGCTGTCGGCCTCAGTCCCTTTCCACATGGCTCTTTCCTTCTTGTGGCTCAAGGGCTGGCTTAAAGCAAGGGATAAGCCATGGTGTTCTTAAGACATAGCCTCAGAAATTGCACCTCATCATTTCTGCATTATCTTTTTCATTATACAGGTCAGTCCCAGTCAGGAGAGGATGACCCAGGTGTGTGAATGTCAAGGGATTGACAATGTTGGGGCCATTTTAAATCCTGGAAACTGCATAGTTTTAATATGCTCCTGCTCTGGGCAGGGCCTTAGCATTTACTAGGTTCTTCTTATCTGGAATGTCCTCTCTCTCTCTCTCTCTCTCTCTCTCTCTCTCTTTTTTTTTAACCATTCTCTGAATCAGATTATCTCTTAATGCTCCTTTTGGATCCCATCTTCCCTATGACATCGGAGTTCTTTAGCCTGAAGAAATCACATCTTCCTTTGTTCTCCTGTGGTCTCATTATCCTCATCACATGTTTTAGCAGCTGCTCACACACAGAAATAGTTCTTATTCACAAATAAAATAGTCCAAAGAGTTCAGGTCTTCCTAAGTAGGGAAAACCTTTAATATTACTGCAAAAAAAAAACCTGTGTGATGCATTGCCAGGGTGGAAAAAAGCAGATCTTAATTACAGATTGAACCACATTATATTATAGAAGGTCTTACAAGTAATAATGATATGTGTGTATGATATTTTTAAGAGATCACTGTCTACCGGACCAGTACTACTCAACCTGAAATATTCATATGAAGCATGTAGAGATCTAGTAAAATGCAGATTGAGACCCAGTACAAACAGGGCGGGGTCTGAGATGCTGCCTCACTAACAAGCTCCCAGGTGATGCAGGTGCTCCACTGCTGGCCCATGGAACACACTTTGAGTAGCAAGGTGCTAGAATGTGGGCATAAATATAGCATATGAATTGAATGTACACTGTGAAGGAAAAGTTGTGAAGAGAATCATGGCTGAATTCAGTCACCAGAGCTGATTTCAATATTTGAAATCATGACTCATGCCAAATTTCTTTACTGCTCTGTTGAGCTGGCCTTTATATCTACACAGATGTTTTACTGCATCATCTTGATTCAAAGTTCTTTTCAATTGAGTATGGTCATGTCACCTACACAACTGACACAGCTCCTTTTCCACAAAACGTGTTCTAAAAATAACTACTGCTTGATTGCTCAAATCCTAATTTCCAGACTGCCCTCTATTAATTTCCTATATTAATCATTTCTTCCCAAGAATCTTTCTTCCCAAAGTATTTCTGGCTTCAGGATCGCCATCTCAAGATACTTTCCACTATGAGTATTTAAAAATCTTTTGTTTACAATTACATTGTTGTACAATACATAATACAATTCCCCTAATCAAGTAAAGCATTTACTAGTAAGAAGCTACTAAAGTAAAATACCATGATGAAGTTAATGTGTTCAAATGAATAGAAATTAACATGGCCAAACAAAAAAAAAATTCTACTACACTTTAACACTCTCATTAAATCAGAATCTTTGAGGGTACACCCAGGTGTTGTTTCGCTGCCAAGTCATTACCAATTCTTTGTGACCCCATGGACTGCAGCACACCAGGTTTCTGTATCCCTCACCATCTCCTGAAATTTGCCCAAGTTTTCACGTCTACTGAATTGGCAATGCCATCCAACATTCCATCCTCTGTCTCCCTATTCTCTTCCTGCCCCCAGTCTTTCCCGGCATCAGGATCTTTTCCAGTGAGTCAGCTCTTTGCATCAGGTGGCCAAAGTATGGGAGCTTCAGCACCAGTCCTTCCAATGAATGTTCAAGGTTGATTTCCTTTAGGATTGAATGATTTGATTTCCTTGCTGTCCAGGGACTCTCAAGAGTCTTCTCCAACATGTTCAAAAGCATCTGTTCTTCAGTGCTCTGCCTTCTTTATGGTCTAAATCTCACATCTGTACACAACCACTGGCAAGACCTAGCTCTGATTATATGGACCTTGGTTGGCAAAGTGATATCCTTGCTTTTTAATACACTGTCTAGGTTTGTCATAGCTTTCCTGTCAAGAAGTCATCAGTTTCTAGTTCACAGCTGCAGTCACATCTGCAGTGCTTTTGGAGCCAAGAAGAGGGAATCTGTCTCTGCCTGCACCTTTTCCCTTTACATCAGCCATGAAGTGTTGGGACCAGATGCCATGATCGTTGTTTTTTGAATGTTGAGTTTTAAGCCAGCTTTTTCATTCTCCATTTTCATCAAGAGGCCTTTTAGGTCCTCTTCGCTTTCTGCCATAATGGCGATATCATCTGCATGTCTAGGTTATTGATAACAACCTCATCTTCTTCTAGACCAGCATTTCGCATGATGTGCTCTGCATATAAGTTATATAAACAGGGTGACAGGAAACAGCCTTTCATATTCTTTCTCAATTTGAAACAGTCAGTTGTTCCAGGTATAGGTTTTTTGTTAAAGCTTCCTAGGTAATTCTACTATTAGAAGTTAAGGAGCACTAGTTTAATTGATGATACCCTACTAGCATTTAAAATAAGATGCTTATTTTTTGATTCAGTTCAGTTCAGTTCAGTTGCTCAGTCACATCGACTCTGCAACCCCAGGAATTGCAGCACGCCAGGCCTCTCTGTCCATCACCATCTCCTAGAGTTCACTTAGACTCAAGTCTATTGAGTCAGTGATGCCATCCAGCCATCTCATCCTCTGTCATCCCCTTCTCCTCCTGCCCCCAATCCCTCCCAGCATCAGAGTCTTGTTCAATGAATCAGCTCTTCGCATGAGGTGGCCAAAGTACTGGAGTTTCAACTTTAGCATCATTCCTTCCAAAGAAATCCCAGGGCTGATCTCCTTCAGAATGGACTGTTTGGATCTCCTTGCAGTTCAAGGGACTGTCAAGAGTCTTCTCCAACACCACAGTTCAAAAGCATCAATTCCTTGGCGCTCAGCCTTCTTCACAGTCCAACTCTCACATCCATACATGACCATAGGAAAAACCATAGCCTTGACTAGATGGAACTTAGTCAGCAAAGTAATGTCTCTGCTTTTGGATATGCTATCAAGGTTGGTCATAACTTTTCTTCCAAGGAGTAAGCGTCTTTTAATTTCATGGCTACATCACCATCTGCAATGATTTTGGAGCCCCCCAAAATAAAGTCTGACACTGTTTCCACTGTTTCCCCACCTATTTCCCATGAAATGATGGGACCAGATGCCATGATCTTCGTTTTCTGAATGTTGAGCTTTAAGTCAACTTTTTCACTGTCCTCTTTCACTTTCATCAAGAGGCTCTTAAGTTCTTCTTTGCTTTCTGCCATAAGGGTGGTGTCATCTGTATATCTGAGATTATTGATATTTCTCCCGGCAATCTTGATTCCAGCTTGTTTCTTCCAGTTCAGCGTTTCTCATGATGTACTCTGCATAGAAGTTAAATAAGCAGGGTGACAATATACAGCCTTGACGTACTCCTTTTCCTATTTGGAACCAGTCTGTTGTTCCATGTCCAGTTCTAACTGTTGCTTCTTGACCTGCATACAGATTTCTCAAGAGGCAGGTTAGGCGGTCTGGTATTTCCATCTCTTTCAGAATTTTCCACAGTTGATTGTGATCCACACAGTCAAAGGCTTTGGCATAGTCAATAAAGCAGAAATAGATGTTTTTCTGGAACTCTCTTGCTTTTTTCATTGTAGTTATGTCCTATGCTGTATTTAGATCAAAGCCTAAACCACCAACTAATTATTTTAGTCTGCGATTTCCTGTTATTGAAAAAAATTGCAGAAAAAGTACACCTCTAAATGTAAGATGAATTTTATCAGTGGACTCCATATTGAATATTTTTTTGATTAGACAGCAAACTTTTTCTAAAGTCTTTTGACTATTATGTAATTAAATTTCAACTAAAGTAGTTGATAGAATATTAGATAGTACTAAGGGTAATTATGTACTTAAACTTATAAAGCATTTTATTTATTGAAAACCATTAGATGTGTATAAGAGACAGATCCTACATTGAGATGAAACTAAAAAAATCAGTAAAATGATAAACAGACAAATGAAAAAAAACAGGCAGAAGAAGGAGCAAAGGAACTATAAAATCTACAGCCTGGAGAATCAACTCCTGAGTAATCAAGATTTGTTTGTACCATACTACTAGAAATGCATCTTAGTCCTTATTGAAGTTAAATAAGAACTTCTACTTTTTGTCTGATTATCTCAAAGATTCCAGCATCAATTTCTTGATATTTCTACT
>SJYC01104875.1:0-12584 GCA_006408675.1 Madoqua kirkii
AGGAGAAGGGGACGACAGAGGATGAGATGGCTGGATGGCATCACTGACTCGATGGACGTGAGTTTGAGTGAACTCCGGGAGATGGTGATGGACAGGGAGGCCTGTTGTGCTGCGATTCATGGAGTCGCAAAGAGTCGGACACGACTGAGTGACTGAACTGAACTGAAGGATACTAAGGAGGGATTAGATGTCGTGGGCTTCATTTCTCAACAGGTTGCTGATTCAGTGGTGAGATTAAGAGGAGGGACTAATCTGAGGTTGAAAACTATCATGAAATGATGACAACTTAACATTTGAATGTCTCTTGTATTAGTTTGGGAGAGCATTTCAGGTTTGGGTATATTGTTGATAACAAAGCAGTAATTACTGAAAAATTATATCATTATGAGATTGTTAAAATTGCTGCATAAGAGTTAAAGAAACAATGTTTTCTACTAATTTTGTTGTTAGATTTTTCTGTCCATCCTCCCAGCCTGAAGAATGACAGGAATGTTTTTCTTTTTCAGTCCCACAAAACTTGTTTCTCTAGAAAATATTTACTTTTCATTATTTACTAAATTTCAGTTCACTTCAGTTGCTCAGTTGTATCCAACTTTTTATGACCCCATGGACTGAAGCTTTCCTTGTCCATCACCAACTCCGGGAGCCTGCTCAAACTCATGCCCTTTGAGTTGGTGATGCCATCCAATTAAATTACTCAATTGATATAAAGTTTTCATAATATTTGTTTTTAACCATTTTAATATGTAGGCAGACTGTGTTTCTATGCCTCTCTTTGCACACATTATGTGGATAATTAATATTTTACATTTTCCTTAATACTCCTATGGGTTTTTCAATTTTATTAATCTTTTCAATGAACTAAATTATAAATATGCTTTCTCTATGGGACATATGTTCTATTTCTTTGACTTATGTTTATTCATTACTCATATATATATATATTTTTGGCCATCTTATGTGGCTTGTGGATCTTACTTCCCCCACTAGGGGTTGAACCCATGACCCCAGCAGTGGAAACATGGTTCTTAACCACTGGGCTGCCAGGGAATTCTGTATGTTTTTTTGTTATTTATTTGTTGTTCCTCTTCAAGCTTCCTGAAATGGAAGCTTACAGTTTTGGCTTCGGTCTTCCTTGAGGTTCGTTTCCATCCATATCTTGAGTATAGACAATATATCCCTTCTCTTATCTGTAATTTGTCAGCAAGTTTGAATGATGTGCTGGCTATTATGAAGGACAAGTTATAGAGTCTGGATTGTGTTATAATTCTCTCAAACACAGTCATTGCATGAAAGCAGCACCTTTACCTGTTTAGTCAGTGATGCACATTTTCTAGGATTTTCTAGGTTTTGCCAATTAGGAATAAAGTTTCTCTAAATATCTCTATGTAGGCCATCGTGTAGTGTGTTTTCATTTCTCTTTGACAGAATTTAGGATTGTAATCGCCGTGTGTTATGGTTGGTATACGTTTATAAGATACTGCAAAACTTGTTTTTTCAAAATGGCTGTACCATTTTCATTCCTACCAGGTTTGTATTTAAGTTATATTTGCTCTGGGTCCTTTCCAGAATTGCTATTGTCAGTTAAAAAAAATAGCTATTCTAATATGTAGATAGCATTAAATCTTTTAATTTAATTTGCACATCCCTTTTGACTGATTGTGTTAAGAATCAATTTGAAGTTCTTAGCTCTATTTCTCTGTTGATGGTCACTTTGTTTTATATCTTGGCTATAGTGGAATAATGCTGCAATAAACATGGGAGTGCAGATGTTTCTTCAGACTCCTCTTTTCATTTCCTTTTTCATATATACCCCAGAGTGGAATTGCTGAATCATACATAGTTCTAATTTAAAGTTGTTTTTCATACTAATGTGCATTTCAACTAGCAGTGTACAAAGATTTCCTTATCTGCATATTCTTGCCAACACCTGCTGTCTCTTATCTTGTTGACAGCCATTCTAAAAGGTGGAGATAATATCTCATTGTGGTTTTGATTTGCATTGCCTTGGTGATTAGCAAAGAGCATGTTTCGTGTAACTGTTGGTCATTTGGATGTCTTATTTTCTTTCCATTAAAGATTTTACTTTTAACTTTATTATTTTCTATTAAAGAATTCTATTTCTATTATATTATATTTTAGAACAGCATAGTAATTCAATATTTTCATAGATTATATTTCATTTAAAGTTATAAGATCGTGACTGTGTTTTCCATGCTGTAAAATATATCCTTGTAGCTTATTTATTTATTTACAAACTTTATTTCCGTATTTGTTTTTGCTCTGCTGAGTCTTTGTTGCTGTGTGTGGGCTTTCACTAGCTGCAGCGAGCAGGGGCCTCTCTTCATTGTGGTGGCCTCTCTTGTTGCAGAGCAGGGGCTTTAGGTTTCAATAGTTGTGGTCAAGGGATTAGATGCTCCACAGCATGTGAGATCTTCCTGGTCCAGGGATTGAACACATGTCCCCTGCTTGGCAGGCAGAGTCTTAAGCACTAAACACCAGAAAAGTCTCACTTATTTATTTTATACATAGTTTGTGCCTCTAAACCCCTACTGCTATGTTGCCCCTCCATCTTTCCAACCTCCCATTGATAATTATTATTTTGTTGTCTCTCTCTATGTTTGTTTCTGCTTTGTTTTATTCATTTGTGTTTTTTTAACTTATTTATTATTATTTTAACATTTTTATTTATTTTAAAATAAATTTTTATTTGAAAATTTTGCTTATTTTTGGCTGCACTAGGGTTTGTTGCTGCATGCATGCTGTCTCTAGTTGTGGTGCACAGATTTCCCATTGTGGAGCTTGGGCTCTAGGGTGTGTGGGCTTCAGTAGTCGTGACGCATGGACACAGTAGTTGCAGCTCACAGACTCTAGAGCATGGGCTCCATGCTTGTGGCATATGGCTTTAGTTGCCCTAAGGTGTGTAGTATCTTCCTGGAGCAGGGAACCCATGTGCTCTATATTGGCAAGAAGATTTCTAACCATTGGATCACCTGGGAATTATTATTATTTTTCGTTTTTAAGTGAAAGCAGATTTATTGAGAGAGCTACATACCACATAGGCAGAATGTCGTCCATTCCAAAAGATGAACGTGGCCTATTTTATTTTTTAGATTCCATGTATAAGTGACAGCATACAGTATTTGTCTTTCTCTGCCTTATTTCAATAAACATAATACCCTCTGAATCCACCCATGTTGTAAATGGAAGAATTCCATCTCTTTTTCTGACTGGGTTATCTTTCATTGTGTATATGTATATTATTAATTCTTTGAACTCTTTCTCTGATAAATTATTTATCTCTGTTTCATTAGTGTTTTTCTTTCTCCTTGTTCTTTGGTACAAATTCCTCTGTCTTCTCATCTTGCTTAACTTCTTTTCTCTCTATGAAATTAGGTGCAACAGTTTACCTATTCCTGGTCTTGAAGGGGTGTCCTTGTGTGGGAACATCCTTATGTAGTCTGTGTGTAACTTTGTAGTAGTAGCTTTGGTGTGAGAGCTGAATCTGAAGTGGGCACATGTCATATCTTCCCCCAGAAGGTGCTGGCAGCTACCACTGTCATGGGACGTAGGGCTGGATGTGCAGGGGCTAGAGTTAGAGCCACACATGAGGAGTGATGTCTGCTATCCTCAATGGCTGTCACTACCCTACTGGGGACAGGGTCAGCTCCCAAGCTAGTTGTGGCTGCTGTAGTCCTGTTCAGATGCTGCATAGATCCAAGCCAGCTCCATCCTCCCAGACTGCACAGGCTTATCAGCAACCACGCCTTCACCCTAGTGTGGAACTGTGCTGGAGCTAGGGGTGGTGGAGCAGATATTTGGTATCAACCATGTGCCAGGGTGCTTGTTGGAAACCACTCACAGTCCCAGGAAGTTTCAGTCTGCTGCTTCTACCTTGTTCCCAGGGGTAGGCAACAGTGTGTATGTTCTCCATGAACTGATTTTGTACAGCCTTCCTACAAGTCCCTTAAGAGTTTTCCAACCAGCTAAGGAAACTTGTCTTCCCAGGATCAGAACCTGGGCCTGGGGTGCCCAATATGTGGCTCAAACAGCTCACTCCCCAGGGAGGATGTCTAAGCCCATGTAATCCTCTCCTTTTCAGTGTTCACTCCAAAGTACACAGGTCCCACCCTCATTACTTCCTTTTCTGCCCTACCTGTTCAGGTAGGTTCCTATGTGGATCAGTCTTTACATCCTTGGTTGTACAAGACTCTTTCTGCTGGTCCCCAGTTTGTTTTCAGGCAGTCTTGCTTTACATGTGGATGTATTTTTGATGTATTTAGGGCAAAGGTGTGCTCAGCTAGCTCCTATGCCTCTAGCTTGATCTCTACTTGTTTGATTCCTAATTTATTATAATATCTCTAACCCTGATTTCTTCTGTGAGCTAACAGATATCTGTATTTGGCAATAATAGGCATCTTAACGGTAAGGAGCCCAAAACTTTCAATTTTAGAATAGTTTCATCACCTGATAAAGAAATCGTACATCCTTTAGAATCACCCCCACATATCCCATTTCTAGAATCTAAACTGGCTTTAGTGATTTGTTTTATAAGTAGAAGACAGTATAAATAATGTTGTGGATCTCCTGAGGCTGGGTCGTAGAAAACACTGCACCTTCCTTTTTATTCTCTTGAGGGCTTGCTAGAGTCCTAAGACACCATGTGAGAAATTCAGCTACTCTGCTGGTAAGACGATATAGAAAGATTCTAAGACTATGGAGAATGAGAGGCCTTTAAGCCATCAGACGGTAAAGCATCTGCCTACAATGTGGGAGACTGGAGTTCAGTCCCTGGTACGGGAAGATCTCCTGGAGAAGGAAATGGAAACCCCTCCAGTATTCTTGCCTGGAAAATCCCATGGATGGAGGAGCCAGGTGGGCTACAGTCCATGGGGTCACAAAGAGTCAGACACGACCAAGCAACTTCACTTTCTTTCAAGATGGCAAGCATCTGAGTGAAGCTACCTTGGATTCTTGAGAAATGCCCAGATGCCACCTGAATTTCACCTAGTGACTCTTATTAATGCATGTGGAGCACGTGGAATGCTGAACCAGATTCAATTAGAATTCCTGAGTCACAATATAATATAATAAAATGGTTGTGAGTGACTTGTCATGCAGCCATATATAACGTACGTATCACTTTTCTTCAACTAATGAATGATAAACAATTCACATTCACCAAATAATCTAAACCCCCAAATTTCTGAGATCCCCTTAACTTCTTTTAATTTTAACCTCTGACACTAATTCATCAGCAAGTCCTTTTTGAATCTTTACCTAAACTGAATGTTGAATAGGTGAGTTCCTCTCGAGCAAAACTGCAACCACCCTTGTACAATGCAGCAGCATCTCAGATCTTAATTAATAACTTAACTGCCCCCTGTCCCCCCTTCTCCCTCTTATGATTAACAAGAATGATCTTTAAAAATAACATTCATGTTGGAACTAGTTAAAAAACATTTAATGGCTTTCCGTTCCTTTTATAGTGAAATTCAAATATTTTCCCATGGCCAGTGGAGCACTGCATGATCAATCCTTTCTATGTATCTCTCCTCCTAGTTTGCCACTGCCTATTTATTTCTTGAGATTCTCAGAATCTTTGCATGCACTGTTTTTTGTATGCAGCTTTCTCTCCAATCTCCATGTCAGTGGGTCTTTCTTAGCTTTCAACATTGTACTCAACTGTTACCTCCTCCAACTGGCCTTCCCTGTCACACTCACCAAGGATTCACCACCCAAACCAACAGTTACCCTTTATAAGTCATGGCAACCCAACTGATATGTGTCTTCCACCCACTAATGTGTTCTATATTTATAATGTTTATTTATTCCCTAGTGTCTCTGCCACTAAAATCTAAACTACATGAGAACTCTGCTCTGTTACACATTATATCTCTGTTCAATTTCTCAAAATATCTTCAGTGCTTACTCAGTTTCTGAGAGCTCAACTAGTGTTTTTGAAATGAGTGAATGAATGACTATCCCATCTGCTGTGCTGTGCTTTATTGCTTAGTTGTGTCTAACTCTTTGCAGCCCAATGGACTGTAACCCACCAGGCTTCTCTGTCCATGAGAATTCCCCAGGAAGAATGCTGGAGTGGGTAGCCTATTCCTTCTCCAGAAGATCTTCCCGACCCAAGAATCGAACCAAGGTCTCCAGCATTGCACATAGATTCTTTACCAGCTGACCTACCAGGGTAGACTGATTATCACATATCTACATGTGAAATAACCAAAAAGCCTTGATTAAATGTTCCTCTTGTAGTTGGAGGTCACCATGGCAGGAAATTGTCAATGTTTGAGGTCCCCTTCTTAACCTTCCCCCAGAATTGCTATAATAAATATGCCAAGAGATATCTGTAAATATTAACAGATCTGCAGAGTACATCATAAGAAATGCTGGACTGGAAGAAACACAAGCTGGAATTAAGATTGCTGGGAGAATATCAACAACCTCAGATATGCAGATGACACCACCCTTATGGCAGAAAGTGAAGAGGAGCTAAAAAGCCTCTTCATGAAAGTGAAAGAGGAGAGTGAAAAAGTTGGCTTAAAGCTCAACATTCAGAAAATGAAGATCGTGGCATCCGGTCCCATCACTTCATGGGAAATAGATGGGAAAACAATGGAAACAGTCAGACTTTATTTTTTGGGGCTCCAAAATTACTGCGGATGGTGACTACAGCCATGAAATTAAAAGACGCTTACTCCTTGGAAGAAAAGTTATGACCAACTTAGATAATATATTCAAAAGCAGAAACATTACTTTGCTGACCAAGGTCCGTCTAGTCAAGACTATGGTTTTTCCTGTGGTCATGTATGAATGTGAGACTTGGCCTGTGAAGAAGGCTGAGTGCCAAAGAATTGATGCTTTTGATGTGTGGTGTTGGAGAAGACTCTTGAGAGTCACTTGGACTGCAAAGAGATCCAACCAGTCCATTCTGAAGGAGACCAACCCTGGGATTTCCTTGGAAGGAATGATGCTGAAGCTGAAGCTCCAGTACTTTGGCCACTTCATGCGAAGAGTTGACTCACTGGAAAAGACTCTGCTGCTGGGAGAGACGAAGGGCAGGAGGAAAAGGGGACGACCGAGGATGAGATGGCTGGATGGCATCACAGACTCGATGGGCATGAGTCTGAGTGAACTCCGAGAGATGGTGATGAACAGGGAGGCCCGGCATGCTGCGATTCATGGGGTTGCAGAGTCAGACACGACTGAGTAACTGAACTGAACTGAACTGAAAATTTTTTGTCACATAATTCCCAATTAGCAATGCTCACGTGATAACTCAGGTAAAATACAAAAGACCTATGAACACACTGACCTCTGAACTGCTGCTGCTAAGTTGCTTCAGTCGTGTCTGACCCTGTGTGACCCCAGAGATGGCAGCCCACCAGTCTCCGCCATCCCTGGGATTCTCCAGGCAAGAACACTGGAGTGGGTTGTCATTTCCTTCTCCAATGCATGAAAGTGAAAGGTGAAAGTAAAGTCGCTCAGTCGAGTCCGACTCTTGGCGACCCCATGGACTGCATCCTACCAGGCTCTTCCGTCCATGGGAGTTTCCAGGCAAGAGTACCGGAGTGGGGTGCCATTGCCTTCTCCGACCTCTGAACTATGGGTCCAAAATCCCCAGAGGGAAGCTAGTCTTGCATTCAGGACTTGAGAGTTCACATAATTAAAGCTCCATAAGTCATGAGAGTCAGTATGCACTTGGGATTTTTACAGGGCAATTGCAATGCAACCCGTGGGCCTCCAGGCAAGAATACTGGAGTGGGTTGCCATTTCCTTCTCCAGGGGATCTTCCTGACCCAGGGATCGAACCCAGGTCTCCCACATTGCAGGCAGACCCTTTAACCTCTGCACCACCAGGGAAGCCCTTTCAGGACTTGAGAGTTCACATAATTAAAGCTCCAGAAATCATGGGAGTCAGTATGCATTTGGGATTTTTACAAGGCAATTGCAACTGCTATTTATCAAAAATTCAGTATTCTATTAGTGCCTCAAAAGAGATTCAAAGCAATCGATAATTCTGACTTCTAGCTCAAAACAGATGCCTGAAAGACTGAAGCCATGTAATGCTGAGACTACTCCTGTGTTTAGAACCTGACAAGATCAAATGAAAGCCTGAAAATCTGAATAGCCTAAACTTGGTGGACCTTTTCATATGTTATGATGATGAACTGAATGGTTATTAGTGACCCAATAGAATTTTAATAATATGCCAGTAACTTCATTCTTTATGGTCATTTGCTGTGAGGGTTCCATAGTCACATAGCAGGGAGTGGACTGTGCAATAATAGAAATAAATCTGTGGTCTCTGCCCCGTGTTACTAACACAGGGCTCTAAAACTCTTGTAATTTGCTTATTACAGGGGTGCTAGAAACATCTTTTGTCAAATATTTGTTATTTAACCTTGGTTCCTGACACAGGGCTCCTGAATCCATTGGAACCTCCTAGGTGATAGGAGTGTGTTTGTTTGAATAAGAAGACTCTTGGTGGGACGTTTTATAGTTTCTGGATAAGGAGTGGTCATCAAAAAGGTCAAACCATGATTATAAACTTGGAAGTTTATGTTCATGTGCATTTCTGCAGTGAGGCTGGAGAGGTTGGAGACTTTTTACATAGCCTCCATAAAACTCCTAAACTATGAGGTGGAGAGCTTCCAAATTGGTCAACAGATCCACCTGCTAGAAGTGTTATACCCTTCAGCTTCCTGGTAATAGAAACTCCTGCCCTGGAGACCCTTCCAGACCTGGTGCGGTGTGTCTCTCCATCTGACTGTTAATTTATCCTTTATAATATCTTTTATGCTAAACTGGTAAATGTAAGCAGATACTTCAGAGAATTTTGTTGAGTCATTCTAGCAAACTCTTACACCTGGAAGAGGCCTGTGGCAATCCTTGACTTTGTAGCCAAGTTGGACAAAAGTGTGGGGATCTTGGGGACCCATTACTTGCAACTTACTGGTGTCAGAAGGGAGGACAGAGTTGTGGAACTGAGCCTTAAACCTGTGAAGTCTGACCCTACCTCCAGGCAGTTAGTGTCACAATTGAATGAAAGAATAAAGCATCAGTTTGATGTCTGGATATTTAGAACATACCAGTATTCACCCACTCCAGTACTCTTGCCTAGAGGATCTCATGGAGGGAGGAGCCTAGTAGGCTACAGTCCATGGGGTAGCAAAGAGTTGGACACGACTGAGCGACTTCATTAGTATTCCAGTTGGTTGGTATGGGGGGAAAAGACCACAAAGTTTGTGTCAAAAGTGTGGTTAGAGAGTTTCCTTTATACATTATTTGATCATTTCACATGTTTAATTTATCCTTGTTTCATTTAGTCATTGTATGTTTCCACTTAAAATTTGCCAGAATGATACATACTGTACATTTTAACTTCCGTTCACTTCAGTCTCTCAGTCATGTCTGACTCTTTACAACCCCATGGACTGTAGCACACCAGGCTTCCCTGTCCATGACCAACTCCTGGAGCTTACTCAAACTCATGTCCATCGAGTCTGTGATGCCATCCAACCATCTCATGCTCTGTCGTCCCCTTCTCCTCCTGCCTTCAATCTTTCCAAGGATCAGGGTCTTTTCCAATGAGTCAATTCTTTGCATTATGTGGCCAAATTATTGGAACTCCAGCTGAAGCTGATGAGTCTTCTCCAAGACCACAGTTCAAAAACTTGAATATTTAGCTGCATTAACTTAGCAATGTATTATGAATAATATCCCATTTGCTTCTTTCTATGTCTCCCAATCCTCACTTGTTTCACCCCATTATACTGAGTCAAGGATTTTTATAATCTGTCTTGCTTTCAGATGCTCTAAAAAGTTGTCTCAGTATTTACATTGAATTTGGATTTTTTGAACTCCAGAAAAATCCCTCTTCACCCTTCCAGTCCCATGGTGATGATGTAAATGAGGGTAGATTATTATGTAAGTATTACGTTTACCACAATCTTTGGCAACACTTCTAGTTTAATTAATGGGGACTTAATTTTTTATACATCTAGCATATTGAACTATGAATGTTAGCATATTAATTGCAATGCTTAGAAGTCAAGGATATCTTTTTAAACTTCTACAGCTAAGGAAAACTACATTATTCCAAATGGGAGTATTTGTTTGTAACATGTGCTTAAATATGATTAGAAGAAAGTGTTAGTCGCTCAGTCATGTCTGACTCTTTACAAGTCCATGGATGGTAGGCTGCCAGGCTCCTCTGTCCGGGAAATTCTCCAGGCAAGAATACTGGAGTGGGTTGGAATCCATTCTCCAAGGAATCTCCCCAACACAGGAACTGAACCCAGATCTCCTTCATTACAGGCAGATTCTCTACGATCTGAGCTAAATATGGTTAGATTTCCAGTCAAATTATGTAATTGTAGTGTCCAGACCTTATTTTCTATAGATATAAGTCAATCAGGTTTCCATTCTTGTCCTTGTTTTTGGAGTCCTCACAACTTAGACTTACTTGGTAGTAGAGTTTGTTCAGAGGACTGATATAAAAGAACAGTTTTAGGCTTGCTTGTCCTATTCAAATCCTTTAGATCAGTAACAGAGCTGAAGTCCTTGGACTGATGGTCAATTATAGAGTAGATCAAATACATGGAATCAGAGGACTTGATTCCAAGTGAGTCAGAGACTTCGGTCCATATGTCTCAAAACAAACCATTGAGTATCTCTCAGACTCAGCAGTTTCATCTGTAAAATTGAGGTAAATTGTTAGTAAGCAGCATCATGAGATTGCGTGAGAATTAAACAAAGAAACATTGTGGTTTGGACTCAAACATTCTAGATTCAGAGGCTGATTGCACAGCTTTCTAACTGCATAGTCTGGGCAATCTATTTAATGTCTCTGTGTGCCAGATAATTTATTTGTCAAAGGGAAATAATAGAACTATCATTATAGGATTTTTATAAGAAATAAACCAGTTAAAATACCATTGTGCTAGACTAGGGCCTTGCATATTATAAGTAGAAATTATTGTTTGCTAAATTAAGTCCTAGGCATCTACAGGTATTAATACATAATACTGAAAATAATTGCTATCATTATTACTAATTCCAAGATGTCTACCAACTGGTTTATAAGTGCATACAAGGGAGAATAAGAAGTATTATGATTTCATTTTAAGCAAACAGTAAATCAGTATTTGATAGGTTCTAAGTATGCTACTGGTAAACAAAAATTTATAGGTCATCAGAAATATTAAAAACAAATTCTAAGAATATATTCTGACACTTGCCTTTCTCAGGGCCTCCTTTACATATCTGTTCCTCAGACTGTAGATAAGGGGGTTCAACATGGGGATCACCACTGTGTAGAAAACAGATACCACGATGTTCTGCTTAACTGACTAGCTGGTTTGGGCATCACATAAATGAAGGTAATAGTTCTACAGTAGAGAGTGACTGTGGTGAAGTGAAAGGTGCAGGTGGAGAAAGCCTTGTGCCTTTCTTCAATGGAGCGCATCTTCAGAATGGTGTTCAGGATATAGACACTAGAGAGAGCTATGACAACACAGTGACTGCAAGAATAGATCCAGAAGAAATGTAAGGGATAATTTTGATAGGGGAGACATCTGAGCAGGAAAGTTTCACAGAGGGGAGAAATCACAGAAAAAGCAATCTATCTGATTTGGTCCACAGAAAGATAGAGTCAGTAAACAACTAGTAAATGTCCAAGCATTGACATACCCACCCAGGTAGCAAACCCCAACCAAGAGAACACAGACTCTGGGGGACATGGGTGGAGTAGAGTAGGGGCAAGCAGATGGCCACATAGAGGTCATAGGCCATGGCAGCCAGCAGGAAGCACTCAGCTGACCCAAACATGACCACAAAACACAGTGGGGCTTCACAGTCAGCAGCAATGATGGTCACTCCTTGCCTCAGGAATCCTATAAGCATCATAGGTGTGATGGATGTGGTACACCCACTGTCAACAAAAGCCAAATGACTGAGGAAGAGGTATACGGGGATGTGAACCTGGGAACAGTTTCTTATTAAAATAATTATACTAATATTGCCTACTAAGGTGACAGCATAGAAAATGAAGTCTCTCAGTCATGTCTGACTCTTTGAGACCCCATGGACTGTAGCCTACCAGGCTCCTCCCTCCATGGGATTCTCCAGGCAAGAGCATTGGAGTGGGTTGCCATTTCTGACAGCATAGATTCCTAGAAATATCACAGAAAAGATGACACAAAGTGTAGGATTCTCTGTTAACCCCAAAAGGATGCACTCTGTCACCTTGGTGTGGTTTCCAAATTTCATGTCCTCTGAGAATTGTTCCTGTTGAGGGATATTTGAACGTTCATTTCTTTAAAAAAGAAGTAAAACTCACTGTTTTCAGGTGACATACACAAAGTGTAGGATTCTCTGTTAACCCCAAAAGGATGCACTCTGTCACCTTGGTGTGGTTTCCAAATTTCATGTCCTCTGAGAATTGTTCCTGTTGAGGGATATTTGAACGTTCATTTCTTTAAAAAAGAAGTAAAACTCACTGTTTTCAGGTGACATGATCCTCTACATAGAAAACCCTAAAGACTCAACCAGAAAATTACTAGAGCTAA
>SJYC01104878.1:0-16277 GCA_006408675.1 Madoqua kirkii
CCTAACCGTAACCCTAACCCTAACCCTAACCCCTAACCCTAACCCTAACCCTAACCCTAACCCTAACCCTAGCCCTAACCCTAAAACCCTAACCCCTAGCCCTAATGCTAACCCTAACAAACCTAACCCTAACCCTAAAACCCTAACCCCTAGCCCTAATGCTAACCCTAACAAACCTAACCCTAACCCTAACCCTTACCCTAACCCTAACCTTCTGAAGCTAGGAACAAGCTTTCTGTCTCACCACAGAGCAGAATGTCATCTACATATTGTAGCACCTCTGCCTCAAGGGCTATTAAAGTCCTTTAGATCCCATGACAAACAGCCTAAATAGGCAGGGGCTATCACAAAATCCTTGGGGCAACACTGTCCAGGTTAACTGAGAAGTTGGCTAAGGTCTTCAAAGGCAAACAGAAATTGACCTTCCTCTGCCAAAGGTACAGAATTGGAGGCATTTTTTAAATCAATTATGAGAAATATTTGGCTTGGTCAGAGATTTCACACAATACAGTATAAGGATTCAGCACCATGGAGTGTAAAAGATCTACAGCCTCATTTATCACTTGTAAATCTAAAACTAGTCTCCATTTACCATTTGACTTCTTTACACCCCAGAATAGGAGTGTTGCATGGACCACTACAGGGAATTAATTGTCCCTGCTCCTTTAAATCCTCAATGATGGGTTTTAACCCCTCATTAACCTCGTGTTTCAGTGGATACTGCCTTTGATGTGGAAATAAGTGCAAATCTTTGAGCTTGACAATGACAGGAATATCATTTTGCGCTCAACCCACAGATTTTCCATCAGCCACACTCTAGGATTAACATTTTGTTCAATTAATGGGAGAGAAAAGGAGGGCTTCATATTCATGAAAACAGAGGCATGGACCTTGCTCAATGTAATCCTCTTCAAAAGGGGTGAGGGAGACTGTCACGGTCAGAAACGCATGTGAAAAAAGCACAGAGTCCCAGTTGTAGTTTAGAGGTTGACTGAAATATTCACATTTGGCTCATCCAGACAATCCCATCATGGAAGTGGATTGGGGAGAAAGTGGACCAGGGGCTTCAGTAAGCAGAGTAAGTATCCCCAGCATCCAAAAAGAAATCGATGGATTGGCCCCCACAGTTATTAATGCATGGGGTTCCTCAGTTGTAACTAGGACAGGAGTTTCTGTGGGGACCCCCGGGCACCTTCAGTTCTGATTGTTTTGAGAGTTTGACCCCTGAAACCTACGCCTCTTGGGGCAATCTCTCCTCCAGCGTGGTCCCTTGCAGACCCGACATGGAGCCCGGGGTGGTTTAGATGTCTGAGGGCTATCCCGCTTGAGGTGCCCCTCCTTTCCACAGTAATAGCAAGCCCACCCCTTTTCACCTGGGTCCCTTTGGGCATTTTTCTCAGGCTGTTTAAGAACAGTTCTGACAGCTATCACAGGGCTTCTGCCTGGTTCTTGGTCTTTCTCTGCCTTTCTTTTTCTCATATTCCCTGCTGTAATAGACTGTCTGAGCCAGTTGCAACAGATTATCTAAAGACTGATTTGGTCCATACGCCTGTTTTAGTAGTTTACAGTGGATATCTGGAGCCAACTGAGTGAAAAATCCATCTTTTAACATCATTCTTCCCTCTTCACTTTTGAGAATAAACAGTAAATCTGCAAAGGGCTTCCTTCAGTCTATCTAGGAATTTACCAGGAGCTTCCTTCTCTTCCTGTTTTATGTTTGCCAATTTGGCCTAGTTTAAAGTCTTAGCATGCACTTGCCTGGGTCCTTCAAGAACACATCTGACAATGACTGATCCAATCTTCCTTTAGTGGTGTTATAGTTCCAACCTGGGTCTATAGTTGGGACTGCCTGATTCCCAGTGGGGAGAGCGGCTATCTCATCCTCCCTCTTCCATACTGATTCATTACCAATCCATTCACCTGCATAAGCAACAGCTTTCCCCAAAACTAGAGTTTTTGAGTCAGGAGTTAGCATTTGTCCCAGGATATACATCACATCCTTCCAAGTAAGGTCATAAAGCAGTAAGGAGCTGCAAGTTTCATACCCAAATCTATACCCTTAGGACATAAACTGGCACATTTCACAGAGAGAAAAAGGGCAACACATATGTTACTTCCAATCATGTCCCTTGTTTTCTACAGAACCTGTCTAATTGTAAAACAGTATTATAGACTTTCCAACCGGCCACTGTTCACCATCTTCCAATGGATACTGTGGCCGTGTAGTATCACAAGGGAAGATAAGGCGTGTTTCTTTAAGCTCTGGGAATCAAATCTATCCCAGTTTTTCAAAGGAGTGAGGCTGGAGTTGTTAGCTCCCATCTGTAAGAGAGAAAAAAGCAGCCAGTGCTACCTTTCTACCAGAGACATCCCTCCCTGCTCTAGAAGAGGGTGGAGACAGGTCTTTCAGCTAAGCTTCCTTTCCTGGCTGGAGTTAACCTGTCTCTTACCAACACAGTTATGACATTACAGTCTCTCCCAGTTCACCACACCAGTATAGCTGATACAAAAGAGATGGTGAAGAGCTGGCCAGGGAGGGAAAGTGATTCTGTTCTTGAGTTATTAGGTCCAGTCCTTCCAATTCATTCCCACAGATTCCATAGAAAGAATATCTAGGGAGTTGGGACAAAACTCACTGGAGAGCCTCCTCTGGTCCACTGAGAGCTAGAGTTACCAAGGGAAGAAGCCTGCTGTACTTCCTATCTGAATAACCTTTAACCTGAGAAATGCTCTTAGAGATAGAGCTCCATCTAGCTTCCGAAATTTCAACCCCTAGAGAGGCTAGCCACTTCCTGACTATCAATCCAAGTTTGGGACCTAAGTAAGAGTACACAGTAACAGCACAGATCACAAGTCCCTTGAAAGTTTATGATCCAACAGTTTAGGTTAGTAGTTCTGATTCCCAGGAAGTCATGAAATGGTCAAAGAAACTGGAAAGTTTGACCAAGAAAGGAGAGTTTGGACCACATGTTTCATCCATCTCTGGCCATTCCCCAAAGGAGACATTGGGTGCCTCGACATCAGCGGCTGCTGCAGCAGGTAAGTCGCTTCAGTCGTGTCTGACTCTGCGACCCCAGAGACGGCAGGCCATCAGGCTCCCCCATCCCTGGGATTCTCTATGCAAGAACACTGGAGTGGGTTGCCATTTCCTTCTCTGATGCATGAAAGTGAAAAGTGAAAGTGAAGTCGCTCAGTCGTGTCCGCCTCCTCGCGACCCCATGGACTGCAGTCTACCAGGTTCCTCCGTCCATGGGATTTTCCAGGCAAGAGTACTGCAGTGGGGTGCCACTGCCTTCTCCGCTTGACATCAGCAGGTCGGTATAATCCCCGACAGGGTTTCTGCCATAAGCCATATAAGGTCACCACAGAACCACAGATTAGGACCTAGAACTCTTGCTTCATACACGTATGTCTCTTTCAATCAATCACACACACAAGCACACTGCAGAGTTAGTCAAGTACAGCAGAAAACACATTTGCTAGGAGAACAAAGAACTAGAGCTCTAAGTAGCATTCTTACCTTGTCCTGAAGAATCCCAGATGAGACCCCAAGATGAAAAGTTGTTGCTGAGCCATGAAAGACACGGGTATTCTTGACCTCTGGAGGAGAGGAACTCCATCCAGGGTCAGTGATGAGGCTTGATCGCTCAGAGCTTTTGTGTGATAAAGTTTTATTAGAGTATAAAACAGATAGACAAAGCTTCTGACACAGACATCAGAAAAAGCAGGAAAGAGTGCCCCCGTGCTAGTCTTTAGCAGTCTTTTACATACCTATCAGCAGGCTGATAATTAGAGAGAGGAAATGGGCACCAGGCCCCTCACGAAAAACATGCATTTTGAAATAACATTGGCACAAGATGAGTCATCCTGGGCCATAAAACATTGACATGAATCTCAAAGAAAGGCAGGTTTCCAAGTAAATATATGATTTCATTAACATAGGTTAGGAGAACAATGTATGAGTAAAACATACTGGTTTGTTGAGCCTTTATGGTTCTGAGTCTTAAGCAGAACTGACTTAAAGAAAGAGCCTAGGGTAAATACAAAATTCATTAACACAGCTTAAGAAAAACATCCCCATAAGAAGAACAGCGCTGACCAGCCCAAGGTTTGAGAAAATTTATGTTTATGTGGAACCAGGTGTCCAGAATTTGCAGAGAAACCTTTTAATTTTATATAGAGAAGGGAAAAAAATCTGACACTTGTAGTTTGTTTTCTCTTGTTGCTTCACAGAGAGATAAAAAACGTCTGACACTTGCAGCTATTTCCTCCTTTGGAGATCCCTAGCCTTCTCTCAAAAGGATTACATTTGAATTATTTACCCAGGTGTGTCAAGAGAAAAAAAAATGATTACACTTGTTTACTCAGGACTAGTAATCTAATACAACACAAAAGAAAACTTGTTCTCCTCAAGCATGGAGGATGACAGAAACATTCCAGTGTCTACTGTGGTTCACTGTGAAAAATAGTACATTTACATCAATAAAAACTAGACTAATGTTTCTGATAACTGTTTCTCAGGAATAAGTAGATGGATAATCATCACAACTTTATTTCCAGTGAGACACACTTGGAAATGAACCAGAGGTGCCTTATCTGATGAAGGAGAGAGTGCACTGTCTGCTCGGACGACTGTGGGGCTGATCTCCACTCCCTGGCTTTGCTCTCACCTAAAGAGCAGTTCAGACTTCCCAGGGGGCTCAGTGGTGAAGGATCTGCCTGCCAAGCAGGAGCCATGTGTCTGAGCCCTGGGTCAGGAAGAATCCCCTGGAGAAGAGAATGACTACCCATTCCAGTATTCTTGCCTGGGAAATACCATCAACAGAGGAGCCTGGCGGGTTACAGTCCATGGGGCCCCAAAGAGTCAGACAACTGAGCAACTAACATTTTCACTTTGAATGAGCAAACACAAGGCAAAAGGAGGCATTCAATCACGTCCACCGACCACCAGCGAGACCTGGCTGTGAGGTCACCCAGCCCTGGACCAGAGGCATGAGACGAAGAGGAGGGGCAACGAGTGCCTGTGTCCTGCGTCGTCTGCCCTCGGGTCCGTACGCCTGTGTCCTTTTTACAAAACAACATTCGACATTCGGAGTTTCTGCTGCAGTCCGGTCCCCAGCAACAGTTAGGTGAGCCTGGATTAGCCTGCCCCAGGCCAGCTCCCGCCCCTGCATGACTGCGCTGTTTGAGGGACCATGTGGAACATCAGAGCTCTCCACGCATCACAGGCATCTCCACCTCCCTAGGAGTGGAGACTGCCCCTCTGCAATGGCAAGCCCTCCATACACCTGCGTGGAGTCAGGGGCATAAAGTGTTTGTGAGCCTAAAACCAACATGCCAAGATACAGGGGCACAGTGTCAAGTATCAAGACTAACAAGTGGGACTTTCCCAGTGGTCCACTGGGTAAGCATTCACCGTCAGTGCAGGGAACGTGGGTGCAGTCCCTGGTCTGGGAAGATCCCACATGCTGCAGGGCAACTAAGCCCGAGTGTTACAACTATTGAAGCCCGTGCACCAGTCTGAGCATATACACAGTAATGAGGGCTGAGGGCTAATTTCATATCATGGGTAAATTTTTTCTTTTTACCATTCAATAATATCTGCCTCTGAAGTCGCATCTTAGAATGTGAGTTATCACCAGCACATCCTCTAAGAGCATCTATGCTCATCCAGACCCCATTCTGTCTGAGGCCCTGACTGTTTACAACATTCTCCTGTGGTCCACACTGAAATGGGGTGGCAGAAAGCCTTACTAGCAAAATTTCACCACCCAATCCTGGTGACTCAGCCCTGACATTACATTGAAAGTCAGCATCAGTGCCATGGGTGGAACTGTTTGCAACTGGCTGCTTGGAACTGATGGAGGCAGGGTAGGTGGTCTGGTTTTCCCATCTCTTTCAGAATTGTCCACAGTTTATTGTGATCCACACAGTCAAAGGCTTTGGCATAGTCAATAAAGCAGAAAGAGATGTTTTTCTGGAACTCTCTTGCTTTTTGGATGATCCAGCAGATGTTGGCAATTTGATCTCTGGTTCCTCTGTCTTTTCTAAAACCATCTTGAACATCTGGACGTTTACAGTTCATGTACTGTTGAAGCCTGGCTTGGAGAATCTTGAGCATTACTTTACTAGTATCTGAGATGAGTGCAATTGTGCAGTAGTTTGAGCATTCTTTGGTATTGCCTTTCTTTGGAATTTGAATGAAAACTGACCTTTTCCAGTCCTGTGGCCACTGCTAAGTTTTCCAAATTTGCTGGTGTATTGAGTGCAGCACTTTCACAGCATCATCTTCCAGGATTTGAAAGATCTCAATTGGAATTCCATCACCTCCACTAGCTTTGTTCGTAGTGATGCTTTCTAAAGCCCATTTGACTTCACATTCCAAGATGTCTGGCTCTAGATGAGTGATCACATCATCATGATTATCTGGGTCATGAAGATCTTTTTTGTACAGTTCTTCTGTGTATTCTTGCCACCTCTTCTGAATATCTTCTGCTTCTGTTAGGTCCAGACCATTTCTGTCCTTTATCGAGCCCATCTTTGCATGAAACATTCCCTTGGTATCTCTAATTTTCTTGAAGAGATCTCTAGTCTTTCCCATTCTGTTCTTTTCCTCTATTTCTTTGCATTGATTGCTGAGGAAGGCTTTCTTATCTCTTCTTGCTAGTCTTTGGAACTCTGCATTCAGATGCCTATATATTTTCTTTTCTACTTTGCTTTTCACCTCTCTTCTCTTCACAGCTATTTGTAAGGCCTCCCCAGACAGCCATTTTGATTTTTTGCATTTCTTTTTTCATGGGGATGGTCTTCATCCTTTTCTCCTGCACAATGTCACAAACTTCATTCCATAGTTCATCAGGCACTCTATCAATCACATCTAGGCCCTTAAATCTATTTCTCACTTCCACTGTATAATCATAAGGGATTTGATTTAGGTCATACCTGAATGGTCTAGCGGCTTTCCCTACTTTCTTCAATTTAAGTCTGAATTTGGTAATAAGGAGTTCATGATCTGAGCCACAGTCAGCTCGAACTTGCACTTAACTCACATTTAAAGCAAAGTGTTACCTGCGCTTTTCCCCATTTTGCTTTATTTACCACAACAAAACTCCTAAGACTTCTATTCTTAAATTCTTCATCATATCCAGACCTAGTCTTCTTATATAGAACCTTAGTTGCCATATTTAGAGCTAAAAACTAAATAAAAACTAGGGAAAAAAATATTTTTTCTCCCAATGCATGGGGCCCAGGTTCAGTCCCTGGTCAGGGAACTAGATTCCACATGTCACAAACAGACCAGGTGCAGAAAAATAAATAAATATTTAAAAAATAAATAACAGTCTCTATTTCTTATGAGATTGTTTCAGAAACATTTCAGACCATGATACTGCATTTTCATGTGTATATAAAACAGGTTTTACAATAATCAATGCTACAGCTTCATAGAGCATGACATAAAGAATAATCCTCACCAAAGACCAGATAGATCTTAAGTGATATGACATTGCTGAATATACCACAGTCCAATACTGGTCTTCCATTTTGTCTGTATTACAGTAGTAAAAAGTACAAATAAAAGCATAAAGATACCACAGTAAAATTAAGTACTATGGTCAGGAAACTGTGGTCAAAGTCTCTCCATAGTTCCTCTGGACCTGGAGCTCCTCCAGGTACCCGGCTCCCACTCCAGCTCCTTGGGACACCTTCAGTCCTCACCCCCTGACACCAGCTTTTCAGATGAATTCAGGAACCCTAACAGCAGCTCCTCCTAACAGTCATGGGCAACAGTGCAAGTGAGGTGAGTATGTGTTGCATTTCCATTTTTAAAGATAAAATTATAAATGCCAATACACTATCAAACAATATGTGAATCTTCAAGACAAGACTTAAAAATGCATGATATTATGAGTGCCATGAGATTGAAATTTGACAAAATATCCAAGAAGGCTATCACTACACAGCTTTCGTGTTCTGTTGAACGGAAGGGATATTTACATAAATGATTGAAAACAATGATTTTGCTAAAATGAAGGTAATAAAAGCTTACAAAATATGACTCAATTTTTTTCCATCTAAACATTACTTTCCCTTCAACATATCACCTTGATTTGTTCAATGAAAATTAAATTACTTCAACACTATCTTTAAAATTAAAAGATAAATTAGAATGAAAAATAAAAAGAAATCAGAATGATTTAAATCAAGCTGAATGTAAATGCTTTTGAAGATGCAATTAAGTCTTATTTATTTTTATAAGGATAAGACTAATGCTTATATAGTTTAATATTATTTACCTGCCAAAATAAATTATGGATGTAACACTCAACTCATATTTCATCTAAAGCTACCAATTTGAGAATGGTGCTAATTGTTTAACATGGTAAAATGTTTGTAAAGTATTGTGATCCTTTAAGATTGTATGAATTCCATGATAAACTGGGAGAGATTTTTACGTTACTTCTTCTTACAGTTTTCCATTTTGTTGGCATTTTTCATTACTTCTTTCAGAATGACTCTACTGCTTTATTTATACAGATCCTGTGCCTTCCTGTGGACACTGTTTCTAAGCATTTTATCATTGCTTGACATATCATTGAAGGATTGTTTCCCAATTCTATTTCTAGGCATGCCTTGCTATCCTACAGATAAATTATTGATTTTTGTGTTTATAGCTTCTGTCAACTTTAGGCTTTAGCAAAACGCTGTCAAAAACCCCACTGAGCAGACAAGGCTTACTTCCCTGGATTTGCTGAATAAGAAAGGAAAACACCCTGGCTGGGTGACAGATTCTCAGACGAGTCTTGTGAGGTCGGGAACTCCTTGGGATCCGGTAGCCGGTAGCGTGTGAGACACAACAGCTTTATACGCATGCACATACAAGACCAAGTTCTGAGCTGAGTTTTTATAATTCAGGTGTTTTTGCTGATTTACAGTTGATATTCAGGGCTCAGTATCTCCCAGAGCCAGACTTACCCTTCTAGGATTAGGTACAGGCATCATCCTAAAAGATGCTGCTGCTAAAGTGCTGCACTCAATATGCCAGCAAATTTGGAAAACTCAGCAGTGGCCACAGGACTGGAAAAGGTCAATTTTCATTCCAATCCCAAAGAAAGGCAGTGCCAAAGAATGTTCACAATTGCACTCATCTCACACACTAGCAAAATAATGCTCCAAATTCTCCAAGCGAGGCTTCAACAGTACGTGAACCGTGAACTTCCAGATGTTCAAGCTGGATTTAGGAAAGACAGAGGAACCAGAGATCAAATTGTCAACATCCACTGGATCATCAAAAAACCAACAAAGTTCTAGAAAAACATCTACTTTTGCTTTATTGACTATGCCAAAGCCTTTGCCTGTGTAGATCACAACAAACTGGAAAATTCTTTAAAAGATGGGAATACCAGACCACCTGACCTGCCTCCTGAGAAATCCGTATGTAGGTCAAGAGGCAACGGTTAGAACTGGACTTGGAAAAACAGACTGGTTCCAAATAGGAAAAGGAGTCCATCAAGGCTGTATATTGTCACCCTGCTTATTTAACTTATATGCAGAGTACATCATGAGAAATGCTGGACTGGAAGAAACACAAGCTGGAATCAAGATTGCACACTCAATATGCCAGCAAATTTGGAAAACTCAGCAGTGGCCACAGGACTGGAAAAGGTCAATTTTCATTCCAATCCCAAAGAAAGGCAGTGCCAAAGAATGTTCACAATTGCACTCATCTCACACACTAGCAAAATAATGCTCCAAATTCTCCAAGCGAGGCTTCAACAGTACGTGAACCGTGAACTTCCAGATGTTCAAGCTGGATTTAGGAAAGACAGAGGAACCAGAGATCAAATTGTCAACATCCACTGGATCATCAAAAAACCAACAAAGTTCTAGAAAAACATCTACTTTTGCTTTATTGACTATGCCAAAGCCTTTGCCTGTGTAGATCACAACAAACTGGAAAATTCTTTAAAAGATGGGAATACCAGACCACCTGACCTGCCTCCTGAGAAATCCGTATGTAGGTCAAGAGGCAACGGTTAGAACTGGACTTGGAAAAACAGACTGGTTCCAAATAGGAAAAGGAGTCCATCAAGGCTGTATATTGTCACCCTGCTTATTTAACTTATATGCAGAGTACATCATGAGAAATGCCAGGCTGAATGAAACACAAGCTGGAATCAAGATTGCTGGGAGAAATACCAATCACCTCAGATATGCAAATGACATCTTTCAGGATTTGAAACAGCTCAACTGGAATTCCATCACCTCCACTAGCCTTGTTCGTAATGATACTTTCTAAGGCCCACTTGACTTCACATTCCAGGATATCTGGCTCTAGATTAGTGATCACATCTTACTGGCATAAATTTGGTCAAATTTCTCTCAAAATTTTTAAAATTTGGCTTCATTTCTGATACTGGTTTTATGTGCTTCTTTCTCTTTTTCTTAACTAGTCTTGCTAGAAATTTAAGTAGTCTTTTCAAAGAAAATATTTTCTTGATTTGTTGTCCCTATTATAGATTTGTTTCTTATTTCATTAATTCCCCCTCTTATCTATATTATTTCTTCCTTCTATTTTCCTCAGGAGTTACTGGTGATTTTTTTCTAGTTTCCTGATATGAATGCTTATTAGATCACTGATTTTTAGCCCTTACTCTTGTCTAAAGTATGTATTTAAGACTATACAACTTCCTGAAGACACAGTTTTTTGAGGCAAAAGCCCAATGGGTCTCCCTTTGCCTCGCAAAGCAAAATAGCTATCTTTTTCTACTTTAAAGTCCATACAATAGAATACTACTTTGTGATAAAAATAAAGTACTGGTACCTCAAAGTGTAATGTGAATAAACCCCACATCATGCTAAGTGAAAGATGTCTGTCACAGAAGAGCCTGTGTTCCATGACTCCATGTACAAATAATGTCCAGAATGGACAAATCTAAGGATGGAAAATAGACCTCGTTGGGGTGTGTTTGTGGGAGAGCGGCATGGCTGTTGGCCCAACAGGCAAGGGGTTTTCTCTCTAGGGTGATGAAAATGGTCTAAATTAGACTGTGGTAATGGTTGCACAACTCAGTCACTATACTAAAAACCATTAAGTTGTACCTATTAAATGGGTGAATTGTGTGGTATGTGATTGTATCTTAATAAAGATGTTAAAGAGAAAAAATGGCTATTCCATTAAATCAATGAAATATGATTTTAAGATACATTCTATTAATTACTAAACACTGAGTTTATTTTTAGGTTTTCCACATTGCTGAATAATAGTGTAACTAAACATTCCATTTGAAAGAACTATTTTTTTTTTTTTAACTAAAGCTGCTATAAATGTAAAAGACATGCTATAAGGTCACCTTATAACTTCAAGATTAACACTTTACAGATGTAAAGAACTGGTTATCTTCCATACAATTATCTCCCATAAAACAAGGCCAGTAGCCTGTTCTTATGCCTCATTTATGGTTAGTCTGGCAGAAAGACACAAAAATAAAGTGCCTTAAACAAAGAAGACATTTTCTCGGTCACATGGAAGTCTAGAGGTAGGCACCCCAGGGCGGGGATGGCAGATATCTCCACAATGCCCTCAGGGCCCCGGGCTCCTTTCAGTCTACTGCTTTGCCAGTCACAGTATGCTCTTATGGCGCAGACAGTAGCTAAAAGAGGACCACACTCCAGTCCCGGTTTAGCCTCCAGTTAGTCACTCTAAGCAAGACACTTTGTCAAGGCCTTCATTTCCTCATTAAAAACAAACAAGTTGGACCCAACATTCTCTAGAGTCCTTTCTAGCACTGTGATTGTATGGTATCTTGTGGGTTCATCTCAGAAGACCTAACATTTGTTTACATTAAATCACTTCTGATACATTATCATAAACTGTCCATATAATGAACTGTGAATTATTTACTTCTTAACATATTTTTTCAACCCAAAAACAGTAATTCAACTATCACATTCTGAGATTTTAATCAAAGTAAGATGACCAGAATCATAAAACTTATCATTTACAGCATTAAACTTAAATATATATATAATATATATAGTTAATGGGACATTAAAGTCAAAAGAGTATCTGACAGAGGGAGAGCGATTGAGAATTCATGAAGCATGTTTCATCGACAATTACTCCATAACAACTGTGTACTCAGAATTTGTGGACATAACCTTACAAGCTGGGGAAAAGGTCTTCCCAAATGTCAAAACAGAGCCAAAATGATTCTGAATTTCCTAAAGGTACATTTTGAGGAAGAAAGAATTCTTCCTCATCTCCCAACCTTCTGTCCCAAAGAGAAGAATTTTAAAATATGCACATCTTTAGTAATAGTTTACAGAAAATAAATGCCCAGATAGAAAGACGATATTTACTTAATACTTATTCTTTAATTTGTTTTTTATTGCAGACATGTTAATTTCATTTTGAACATGGTATGCCAAATAACCTGAACTTCCAGGAATGAAGTCATGCAGCTCCCCAAGAAATTTCTTCATGGCATCAATTGATATATAACCTACAGAACAGAACATATATATTGGAAATTCTATCATACTATCTCCTTTTCAAAGTCTTTGATTATTAGAGCTAAGATTTTCAAAGAATGTTTTTGGAAAAGAAATAAAAAGAAGAAATACCAGTGAGAATATTCTCCATAAAATATGGTAAATATAGGGGAACACCTTCCTCCCCTCTTCACCACTACCCCTAGCATTATACTCTTTTTAAAACACCAGATACTTCATTAGCCACTTTGACTACAGAGAGTGTGATGTACTGGTTAGGGCTGTAGCTTAAAAAGCACCTAAACCCAAATAACTGGGACGTGTGTCTGGCTTAGAATGTAATCACTTAGAACTCCCTATTCAGTTAGCTACTAATACAAACAGCTAGCTCATCTTCCCTAGTAGGGCAAGCAACACCTTCCTGCATTGCTAACACTGAGATAACAGTCTTTAACAAAAAATTAAAGGAAAGCTGATATCACAACTTAGTCAACAAAGGTTGTAGTTGTGAGTAACTCCAATGTCATTAATACTCTGAAATAGATATGAGAATCAAAAAGAAAACCTGAATGGAAAGAGTTTACAGGCTCAATGATTTTGAGTAATATTACCTTGACAGCAGTTGCTTATCTGAGTGATAACGTTTTATGTGTAATATAAGTGTTTGTAGTTTATACTAATATTGAAACCTAATTTAAAAGTAAATACCATATGAAAAAAAATTCTGATAAAGCTCAGAGATGACTGAATTTAGACCACCACCATCAATAGTATATCTATACACTTTGATTGTTTATAATAAGATAATAAATTCAGTTAATAAAGTAACTATGAGGTCAATAAAACTCATTAGAATCTTTAAAGATATTTTAAACATAACCATTTACTTTAGAATATCTCTTAAATCACTTTACTATACTCCAAATTGTTCATGGTCCTTGCCTAATGGCTAGATTTCTGTGTAAAATAAAGTAGTGCATTAAAATATTAACATTTAATTAACTGGACATACATACTATGTGAAGTTTCTAAAGATATGAAGGAGGATATAAATTTTTTAAATATTTACTACATTAATAAAATTATTCCTGCAAGTTAAAGAAGGATAGGACATTTATGATTTAAAACTGGATTACTGTAGCAGTTTTGAAGTAGTTAGGACTTCAGGATGAAATGACAGACATCCAATTTAAACTAGCTTAGACAGGAACTAATGAGAACCTACTGCACGCACAGCACAGAAAACTCTGCTCAGTGCTCTGTGGTGACCTAACTGGAGGGAAATCCAAAGTGGGGATGTATACACACACACGATTGATTCACTTTGCTGCACAGCAGAAACAGAAACAACACTGTAAAATGACTATCCTCCAATAAAAATCCATTTTAAAAGATTTTTAAAAAATAAACTAGCTGAAGGTGAGTTTACTGGAAGACATTGCTGTATCAATCAAACTATGAGGAAGGCATACATATTGCTAAGCTTCAGAAATTACTAGCTCTCACAGCTGTCTCATTGATCTCCAGTTTTTTTCCTATACATATTAATTTAAATTAATTTTCTTCTCAACACAAGCTGACTTTCTTTACAAGGTGGAAAATATGGCCACCAACAGCTCTCAAGTTTTATATCTTAGAGCTATGGTCACTTGAATAAGAACGACATGACTTGCTGCGCTCCATGTCTAGAAATCCAAAGAACTGATTGGTCCAGCTCAAGTCAGGTATTCATTCCCAAAGCAACTGTTTGGGGTAGGAACTAGCTCATGATTGGGAACAAAAGAGAGTTCCTGAGAAAGACATTCTTGGTGGACAATCCTATATGAGTCTGTGGTGGCCAGCCCCTCAAATGGCCCTGAATGATCCCTAGCTCCTGGTATTCAAAAATTTGTGTAGGCTCCTCCCACTTAGTAACTGGATTGTTCTATATGACTGACAGCACTTGGCAGAAGTAATGATATGTCCCTTCTGAGAATAGGATATAGAAAAGACATTGGCTTCTGTCTTCAGCACACTCTTTCTCACACTGCATTTCTCATTCTGAGGAAAGCAAGCTGCCACGTTGTGAACAGCCCTTATGGAAGTCCACTTGGTGAGATCTAAGCCTTTTGCCAAAACCCAACAAGAACCCAAAGCCTGCCAACAACCATATGCATAAGCTTTCAAATGGATTTTCTGTCCCTAAAATAGCTTCAAACTAGCTGACAAACTGATTGCAACCTTACTAGAGATATTACACATAAGTATCCAACTAAGGCTTCCCTCGTAGCTCACTCAGTAAAGAATCTGCAAGACACCTGGGTTCTATTCCTGGGTCGAGAAGATCCCCTAGAGAAGGAAACAGCAACCCACTCCAGTATGCTTGTCTGGGAATTCCCATGGACAGAGAAGCATGGTAGGCTACAGTCTATGGGGTCACAAGAGTTGGACAAAACTTAGCAACTAAACTACCACCATCCAACTAAGATGCTCCTGGATTCCTGGTCCTCAGAAACTATACAATAATAAGTGTCACTGTCTTAAGTTGCTAAGTTTTGAAGCAATTTGTTACATAGCAATATATAAATGGAGAAGGGAATGGCAAACTACTTCAGCATTCTTGCCTTGAGAACCCCATGAACAGTATGAAAAGGCTAAATGACAAGACACTCAAAGATGGACTCCCAAGGTCAGTAGGTGCCCAACATGCTCCACAAATCAGTGGACACATAACTCTAGAAAGAATGAACAGATGGAGTAAAAGCAAAAACAATACCCAGTTTTAGATGTGACTGATGACGGAAGCAAAGTCCAATGCTGTAAAGAGCAATACTGCATAGGAACCTGGGATGTTAGGTCCATGAATCAAGGCAAATTGGAAGTGATCAAACAGGAGATGGCAAGAGTGAACCTCAACATTCTAGGAATCAGCAAACTAAAATGGACTGGAATGGGTGAATTTAACTCAGATGACCATTCTATCTACTATTGTGGGCAAGAATCCCTTAGAAGAAACGGAGTAGCCATCAGAGTAAACAAGAGTCTGAAAAGCAGTACTTGGATGCAATCTCAAAAAGGACAAAATGATCTCTGTTCATTTCCAAGGCAAACTTTGGAATGTCACAGTACTCCAAGACTATGCCCCAACCAGTAATGCTGAAGAAGCTAAAGTTGAACAGTTCTATGTAGGAAGATTTTGTAGAATGAACACCTAAAAAAGATGTTCTTTTCATTACTGGGTACTGGAATGCAAAAATAGGAACTCAAGAAACACCTGGAGTAACAGGCAAATTTGGCCTTGGAATATGGAATGAAGCACAGCAAAGGCTAATAGAGTTCTCCCAAGAGAACGCACTGGTCATAGCAAACATCCTCTTCCAACAACACAAGAGAAGACTCGACACATGGACATCACCAGATGGTCAACACCGAAATCAGACTGATTATGTTCTTTGCAGCCAAAGATGGAGAAGCACTATACAGCCAGCAAAAACAAGACTGGGGTCTGACTGTGGTTCAGATCTTGAACTCTTTATTGCCAAATTCAGACTTAAATTGAAGAAAATAGGGAAAGCCGCTAGACCATTCAGGTATGACCTAAATCAAATCCCTTATGATTATACAGTGGAAGTGAGAAATCAATTTAAGGGCCTAGATCTGATAGATAGAGTGCCTGATGAACTATGGATGGAGGTTCGTGACATTGTACAGGACACAGGGATCAAAACCATCCTCATGAAAAAGAAATGCAAAAAAGCAAAATGGTTGTCTGGGGAGGCCTTACAAATAGCTGTGAAAAGAAGAGA